>JALLAS010000702.1:0-11783 GCA_036939415.1 Detonula confervacea
GCAATAGCAATAGCAATAGCAATAGCAATAGCAATAGCAATAGCAATAGCAATAGTAATAGCAATAGTAATAGTAATAGTAATAGAGTTCCACATAATTATGTGTAGGGGGTATTGGTGACGCAAAGGGTTCGATTTGCTGCATTGGACCGATCATTATAAGTGCGGGTGTGTGTCTTGATCTCCTGTGGCAGAGTTTCATCCATAGCTTTTGCATTTTTAGCCTGTCAAGGCCAGAGGCAGTAGTTCTTCCCCCTTCCCCCGCCGCCAGGTACAGGCCACCCGACAGGAGATCTCCCGTTACTTCTTAAGGGTTTCCATGTTAAACTAAAACACCATCCTATATACCATAGGGAACTTGCAGATCAGGAAATGTGTTCCACATGGGCCCCATTGATTGAGGTGGGGTGGAACCTAGGTGCTTGGGCCCTTCCGCAAAATGGTACATGTCTGAGGTTCAGCCATGAACAGCCGTCTAGTATTACCTAGTATTTTGTGCCAATGAGGAAGCAGATATTTGCAGAGGAGCCAGTGAGGGAAAGTGCTTTCAATTTACACGTGCAAAGCGGGATGGACTACGGATAGGATGAACGCGCAAATGATACATGTACCTAGAACATATCGGGAAGTAAACAGGCCCTAGGTGTGTTGCTGGTTTTTAACACTGATTGCAATCTGCTCGCAGACAGGTGAGCTGCTAGGTAGAGTTAGTAGGGGTGCATGTTGCTAGATAATGTGCAACGTGGTCAAACCGAGGTCTGAACTCGCAGACCTGGTATTAGGAAGTGGACGTTCTACCTCTCAGCCAAATGAGAAATATCATATCACCAGTGTGGTACATGTCGCTGTTGCCGGCACTGATAATGGCATCTTGTGTCAACTTGAGTCTGTGTATACAAAATAAATGGGATTAAATCCTCCAGAGATCGGGGTGATCTGGAGAGGAGTTTCAGCCTATTCTTTTGGTCATGCTTTTTTGACTTGGCATGTTTTCAATCTTTTTGAACAAACCAGGAAAGAAAGAGAATAGAGTTAAAATCTAGCTGATGGATTGATTAGCCCCCCACCCCCACTACCATGTAATATGGACACAAATGGGGTGTTGAAAAGAGTGCTAGTGACATTGCTAACACATGTGTTCTATCTAATTCATGAGTGCAGTGTGTTGTAGTCTAGGCAGATAATAGCTTGGTACAAGCAATGTACCTTGATGTGCAATGTGGGGTTGTGATAGGCTCTCTAAGTCATGATGTGGCACTTGGTGACAGATCATGAAGGACTCATGCGTGATTGGGACCAGTCCATATGGGTCTGGTGTCAGGGGCTGGAATCTGACTGTCACATCTGTTACATGGGCTGTACAGGCTGCTGTTAGACATAGCAGAGGGGTAGGTAGACTTGATGTAGCCATTAGCTAGAGTTCCAGCATATCCTCTCAGAGTGCTGGATGCAGCTACTCTTTGGTACAAAACGTTGTGAAGTGGTTTCATATAGAGACCAAGGTCTTGCTTCTCAGTAGTGCCTACCTTTGAAATGTGTTGTAAAACAATCTGTCAGGTTTTCCTGGCCTTGATGCTATCCATTGGACATTGAAGTTTCCCATTCTGACTTGATTGACCACCCAAAAGAATCTCATATCCGTGGATCTTGGCCGTTCTTTTTTACAGTGTTGTTTGCTATACCCACGGCTGTGATGTTATCATAGTGGATGGGAGTAGGTGGTTGTGTGTGGCCCATTTCTCCAAGGCTCAATCTTAGTATCTGTCCCCTTGCAGTTGAGAAAATGGATGCCTAGTTTGGATTCTGCTACTGATGCCACAACTATCTTTGTAATTCCACAATACACGAACACTACTCTTCTGTTAAAATGGTGTCTTGTTGTTGGGTGTTGATCCCATGAAATACTGTCCTGTCATTCTGCCTTTGGTTCCTCTTTCTGACAGACAGGATGCATCTGAATGGATATTCAGTACCATATCAGATGCATGATATCATATCTTTGCATCTGAGTGTATCACCAGGTGGTCAAGCAGCTGTGTGATATGATTTTCAGTGTCTTCAGTTGATGAGGCGCGATCGCTTGCAACAGAGTCGAAGGTCACCAGGGTAGTCAAATCCATTCCTCTCAAGTTATACAATACTCTGAGGTGGTGAGGGGTCTGGATATGTTGGTCCCCTTACCCCTTTGGGCACGTTCTTGAAGGTGGCACCAGTTGTTATTTGAAGCTAAGCAAGTGTGAACAGGTGATTAGATAGAACTGTTGAAAACAGTGCTAGTGACATTGCTAATACATGTGTTCTATCTAATCCATGAGTACATTATTCTGCAGTCTAAGCAGATAATAGCTTGGTACAAGTACATGCAATGTAGCTTGATGTGCAATGTGGGGCTGTGTTAGGCTCTCTAAGTCATGATGTTGCACTTGGTGATGGGTCATGAAGGACTCATGCGTGATTGGGACCAGTCCATACGGGTATGGTATCAGGGGCTGGAATCCGGCTGTCACATCTTTTACATGGGCTGTACGGGCTGTCGGACACAACAGAGGGGTAGGTAGACTTGATGTAGCCATTAGCTAATGTTCCAACATGGGGGTTCTATTTTACAACACAGCTCATATTATGGCACACAATCCAAAATTTATTTCAAACTCCGTAGGAATCAATAAACACTTGAGCCTGTTATGAAATTTGCTATTCCGTTTCGTTCCATTCAGTCCCCAAACCCAAATAAAATCAAACGCCTAGTGCTAGCTAGCAATCCCATCACCAAGCTACCACCGACTATGGAATTTTGCCCCCCAGTAGCATCTATGCCTCTCCGTAATGGAGACTCAACAACACAAAAACTCTCATCCGCTTGCTCGTTTTCGCATACAGCTGGGTCATTGGTCAAAGAATCATTGTGTAAAGACGGACGCACGGAGACCTTACTCTAAAAAAAACGGGAGCCAACCCCCCAGCCTAACCCTTCTAAGAATCACACTGCAGATAAGACTGCTAGGGGCTGATCAACATGCCGATCATCAATAATTATGCCCCAACCGCCAAAGAGTGGATACATCCACAAACTTCAACAACAAATATCAGCATATGATACAACATCCTACAGCAACCATGAGGAAGGAATCAAGAGGAGCCTGCTACTACAAACAACAACAATGCCATTGTTGCATGTATCCTTCCTACTCACACAAAGAAGTAAAGAGTAATAACCATCACTGCTTGGCAGGCAGGAGTAGGATATCATCATGTGATTGCTTTTATTTACCCCTGTCATTGTCATCATTTTTTCACTTTGGCCTCTTATTCTATCTTCTTTTTGTCTGAACAAGCATTTGCAAAGAGACAAACTAGCTTTTGCAAAATCATCATCTTCTCATCTTCCAGTTCAAGCTCAGCAAATGCAAATATAAATCAGCCAAAGCTGTCCGTCTTCCCAATTCCCTGGAATAGCAGGATCCTGTAATCACAAACACCATTTACTCTTGTCCAGCAAATCAACACAATCTCAAACCAAATGCGGCAATGGTATTAGCTACGAGGGGCTTCCTTCTGTATTCCAAAGACACGACAAAGAATCAACGCAAATCACAAGCATGCCACCAGTGCAAAATAATGAAGGTGATGCAACAACAACTTGCTTAAAATGAATTTGTCCATTCACATCCATGCCCCTCTATCATCTCCCATACAGTATTATCATGCCCCTACTAGTGCATTAGTCCTAATGTTGTTATCTTCATCCAACAATGAGAAAAATACAGCTACAACCACTCAAATGATGAGCCTCCTTGCGATCTCACGATCTTGCGCAATATTTCAAATTATTAGGCATGGGGCACCGTTTTGGAATGGTGAGATTCTTGGCTACAATACCAAATAATTTTCATCCGAAGAAGTTGAGTGGACATCAAATACCGATTGCTTGAAGTTCAACAAATGAGTCATCCAAATCTAGATGGACATAATTGGTCGAGCTATTGTAGCTTTTGTACGTAGTTTGCTAGGTAATTTTTGCGAATCGCAAAAATTACAACCTGTTCAAACTCACAAGACTGCTGACAAGACAAGCAGTTGACATAGTGACAATAGCTTCTCAGTTCAAACCTATCAATGGATGTATAAGTCCCAGCGTTGACATCATTCTTAGAGTGGTGTTCAAAGCTGGGCAAAGACTGTCTTCACGTTGAATGGTCGTCGTCTTGACACCTTTGTGTTAGCTGCTTTGCCATACATGTGGTGTGTTGTGTTTGATGCGTTCCACAATTTCACATGATATTGTACTTATATTGCTGATGTATTGTATGTAGGAACTCCTACCCTTTCAACTGACATCAGGTCTTTTAATTTCTAACATGGACTTGCCCTGAATCCTGTTAATACTTCTATTTCTCTCTTGACACATCATAGCAACCAACCCACCAATAATATCAAACCAAACAAAATGAGCAGCAGACACAAAGAAAGATGGAAGCTTTGATCCAACAAGAACATTGCAATGAAAATGAATGCTTGATAGATGATGGAGATCCTAAACTATGCCTACCTCGAATTGAAATATCTGGTGAGGAAGATAGCTAAAAGTAACCTGAAGCAACAAGAGTAATGAAAGAGCATGCAGACAACAATCAAAATCTAAAACAAGATCTACTTTTTGGCAATTTTTCCAACAGCAGTTTATAATCAATGCACAGACAACCATGTCAAGGTTCCGTTATTGGGCAACTAGAGTGCAATTCAGAGTGGCTTCAATGCAAAAGGGAGCCGTGCACATCTATCTCCGACATACTTTGCCGCAGTACTATCGAGAAAACTCAGCTTTGCTTTAGTAACATTTCTACAATTTCATCTTTGCCATTGGCTTTAGCATAATCAATCGCCGTCTTCCCCGCATCATCCCCGATGGTCACATCCACCCTCTCATCCTCCAATAGCAATTTCACGATATCGATCTTTCCGCTTCGAGAAGCGAGGACGAGACTCGACATGCCCTGCCTGCCGCGATAATTGGGGTCCACTCCCGCAATCTTCGTCAGAAATTTCACGGGCTCGATGCCGCCGCGATGGGCGGAGCTCGGCAGCAGCGCCATGGTCGTCGAACCGACCTTGGCGCCGTGCGCCAGCAGGCTTCGCACGATGTCCGCGGCGGCGTCCGCTCCGATGAGCTCCGACTTCGGGGCCCTGGCGTATGCCGTGCAAACGCTCGAGGAAATGATGTGAAGGGGCGCTTCCGACATCGGCGAGGCCGCGTTCGACGCGAGCGGGAAGGAATTCGGATTTACGCCGGCTTCGAGGAGGCAATTGCTGGGATGGAAAATGAGGTGTGCGGGGATGATGTGAGCTGACGAATGCATTTCGCCCGAGCTTGTGGTACGCAACTCTTGCTGTCACAAACATTGCAAACTACTCACATGATGTCTCTCAGCGCATCATACGCGCTTCTATCATCGCTCATTTCTTCCACCAAAACCTTGAACATCTCCACGGCACTAAGTATACCCTTCGCCATCTCCATGCCATCCTCATCGCCGCCACTCCCGAGACAATCCCGGACGCCGTTCGAATCCAAACCCTCGATAAACTCGGCCAGCGGCGAAAGCTTCAAACCGGCAGCACCACCACCACTCGCCAACGCCCTTCTCATCTCCTCCATCTCCTCCTCCACCCCCCCCATCTGCCTCACGTACGATTCTTGTATGGCATCGTCCACGCATTCGAACGCGTCCTTTCCCCTCATATCGCGTATCGCGCCGTCGGCTCCGGCTTGCAGTAGGAGTTTGACGCATCGGAGCCGTCGGGAGTGGGTTTCTTGGAAGGATTGGAAGGTGCCCTTCACGGCGCATTGGAGGGGGGTCGTTTTGGCTATTTGGTTTTGGGCGTTGACGTTTGCTCCGGCGTTGATTAGCACTTCCAATGCTTCGACTGTATAATATTATGTTGTGCGTGATTAATTAAACATGGTATGAAAGAGATGAATGATTTGAGCAATGAATGAGTGTCTGGTACAATACACAGATATTACTTTTATTGAGATCAGAACATAATTCTCATGACAAAAGGGAATACTTACCACAGCCCCAAAGCGCTGCTATGTGCAACTGTGCAAATTGGAAATATAACCGTATAACAATCGTGAGGAGAATAGGCAGGATGAAAATAACAATACTGAAAGAAAAAATGCCATCTCGATCTGCATCATACAATACTCACCGACGTTTGGCCTACAACATTACAATGCGACGGCGGCACCCCCACCTCGTCAATGAGACGTAACACTTCGTCGGCCTATAGAAAATCAAAGTTTATTGGAAAGCAAACGAGCAGCATTTTCAATCAGTAAATAATAATATTATCATAAGCAGCTACGAAGCGAGCTAATGATAATGATAGTATAATAATAATAATAATATGTCCCAAAATACAAAATGCGCGACGACACTTCATACTTCTTACATTGTTTTTCTGACTCGCCGACAATATCATATCCCATTCGGGAGGACCCGAAGGCTGGCCTAAGGATGGAAAATGGCTCATATTACTATGGTTATGTTGCAACTTTGTCGGATGGGATTCAACGAGGCGGCAGGCGGAAGGCGGCAGTATCGTAAGCGGCAGTACTAAGAAAAGAGAGCGTAGGCGTTGCGTTGCGTTGTGTCTAGGAGTAACTCGATTTACGAGCTAGGCAGAAAAAAAAGTATCTTTATGCGATGCATCTATCTTGTGGAGTATATTGTTAGCCCCGCGCCAAAACAATATACTATTCCTTCGTTCAGTTTCACGTTGGAATCAAGATGGTAGATCTGTCTATCGGCTGTCTCTCCCGCGCCAAAATAGTTTACTATTCCTACGTTGAATACCCTAGACATACTAAAGCTCGGGACCATAACAAGATCACCACAGCCAACACCAACACCTACCAACACCACCAAGCAAGCAACCCCCACCCACCAACCCCCGCCCCACCAACCTCCACCAAAGCTCCACCAACCACCAAACGGCGGCGATGGCTTTATATCTTCTATCTCAGCACTATCGTACGGCACACCTACCGACCAAAACCAAACCACTACAATCGCGCAGCAAACCTGAAACTCCCGCCCTCTCCTTGCTCGCCACAACGCCGCCAACAAACTGCGCGAACAACACCGCCAGTGGTCGCCAAAGCAACAACGATGGAATCCAACTCGACAACCAACTCCTCGGAGACGGAGAATGGCATCGTCGCGTTCCTCCGCGAAGAATGCGGTGTCTGCGCTCACTGCCTGCCATTGGTAATTGCCGATCATTATCATAACGAGTACGCATCGAGCAGCAGCGCCGGCAACGACGGCGATGACGATGGCAACTGCACGGTGTGCTTCGGCCTGTTGGCCCCGTCCTATCAAAAAATGCACGTGCTGCCCATGATCAAGGAGGCTCTCCTTCCGTATTGCAAAGCTGCGGCTGCTGCTGCTGCGACGACCAAGGGGCCAAAAGACGATGAAGCACAGCAATCATCATCACCGTCACCATCATCAGCATCATCATCATCATCATCATCATCGTCGCCCCTAATCAACCCCCATCACGGAAATCATCTCATGCGAGAATCCCCCACCGTCAACCTCCCGTGGATAATCGCCGCCCGCGCCCAATGCGCGATCGCCGCCGCGAAGTGGTACATTCGGAACGAGCCCGATCCCTCCAAGGTGATGGGAATACGACTGCGGCCCGCGGAGGAGGTCTATTCGCGCATGAAGGAGAAGATTCGCAAGAGCTTGCGTTACATCATGGCGAAATCGTTGACTGTTGCACCGTCGTCGTTAATGGAGGATGAGGATGACGATAACGATGACGATGATGGTGGTGAGGTAGTAATGGAGGAGGACGACAAGGTGGTGTTATCGGCAGAACTGCAAGAGGAAGAATCGGGATACCTCGGCATCCACATCCTAATCCTGCCTCCGGTCACGATGAACGACGCCGACCGGCTCGTCCCTCCCTCGCTCGAGGCGCACGTCCGGTCGAACCAAAGGCAGATTCAGCAGGCCCACAACCGGATTCTGTATCCCCGGAAGCGGTTTCGGGGAAACGATCCGACGTTGAAGCAGGGAGGGGAGCCGAGGGCCAATTTGGAATTGAGGGTGCGGCGCGAGAAGAGCCAGTTTCGGAGCGATTACGAGGAGGGACAGAGGGGTGCCAAGAAGCGTTGCAGGTTGGAACGTAACGGGGAGGAGAGCATGAAGGAAGATGACGAGAAGGAAGAAGCGGCGGCGGTTCCTCCAACGGCGAAATCATTCTCGGGCAACAAGGTGCACGAATGGAACACCATGATATCCTGGTTGGAGAAGAGCATCGTATTGGAGTGGTTGGAAAAGGAAACCTCTCGGGCGGGAAGGAAATTAGGCGTCAACAACAACAACAACACCAACAACTCATCGGCGTTGTCCACGTGGCTGCTGCAGTTGCATCAGCAAGCGGACGCGCCGTCGTCGGATTCGTCGTCCGGCCGATGCTCCGTCCACGCCTGCGCGTGGCGACGTCCGTTCTACATCGCGGGGACGTACACCAAATCCCGACGCGACATATCCCAAACTCCGTTTTACGTCTCGTCGGCAGATATCGGTGGTGGCAATGGCGGCGGAGCCAACGACGACGACGACAACAACAACAATAATAACAATGGGAATAACAATGCCGCCGCCAAGTCTCAATTCGTACGCAAGGGCATTTCCTCCGTCGAAGAAGAGACCTGCCCCCCGATGGCGCTTGTCTGCGGGGGCATCGGGCAGCGAAACAACGAACGCCTGCCCAAGAGCACCGCAGACAACGGCTTCGGGGGCCAGAAGGGCGCGGTGGTGTACGGCATGGTGAAATTTCACGCTTCGGGGAGGGAGGATATGGACGTGAGGATGCTGTTGCCTCCCACTTCGATCGGGGAGGCCATGGCGAGGGAGGACGTGCTGATTACCGGGAGGCCGTTCGTGTGCGAGATATTTGATGCGCACAATATGCCTTCCGGGAGGGATTTGGCGAGGGTGGTGCAGGCCATTAACTGCCAGGAGGAGGAAGCTGCAAAGGATGGTATGGCGGAAGAGACTGCGAGGAAAGAAATCGAGAGGGACGGAAAGGGGTGGCCGCAGACGCTGGTGCTGCCCGATAGATTTCATGGAAAGAACTCAAACGGCGTTGGCGTTTCTCCGCTGCTCTCGCTCGCTCCTGCCAGGGCATTTTCAAGCCTCCAATCCAAAACGGAGGAAAAGGTAAAGTGGTACGGATGCGTCTGCTGGTCGAGCGTGCCCGTTGCATCCAACGAGGAGTTATTGCAAAAGCTCGGCTGCATGCCCTGGGACAAGGAAGGAGCGGAAGACGATGCTGCCGCCGCTATTGACTCGTGCATTTATCCATTGGAAATCCAGCAAAGCACTCCGCTCCGCGTCATGCATCGTCGATCGTCCAACGTTCGCCCGAAGTACATTCTCAGCCTGTCGGCGTGCCGCATCGACGATCACTGGTTCCGGCTGCGCATGTCCAAGAGCGCGGGCACGTATGTCAAGGAGTTCGTTCATGGCGATTGCGGCAGGACCCATCCTAGCATTGGCTCGATGCTGGGCGGGCGGACGGATATTACGGAGTTGGACTGCGAGGGTATTGCTGTTTGATGCTGCACCTGCAGAATGCTGTGGAAGAATGCTGTGGTTGTGATGGATATCCAAAATCGAAGATGCTTTGCTCTATTTACAGAAAAAGAGACAAATTGCTCGCAGTAATTGCTCACAGTTGATTTGCTATGCTTTAGAAGTACAGCCATAAGTGCCATGGAAGAGGTTCAATTCTGCACTGCAGATCAAATATTAAGAAGATAGATTCATTCACGCTTGAACTGTTCCATGATTGATACTTTAACAACTGCAGCATCAATGGAAAACCTACTGACAACAATTCTTGGTGATAGCGTTATCAATACATGATTGATTCACAATCATATTCAAGTACGAATCCTCGCTGATTGAGGCACTTGGAGAATGCTATGGTTGTCGAGGATACCCAAAGACCAAAGACCCTTTGATCGATTTATAGAAAAAACATCAAACTGCCCACAGTAGTTGCACACAGTTGATTTGCAATGTTTTAGAAGTACAACTACCTACTACCATACCACGGAAGAGCTTCACTTCTACATTGCAGATCAAATATTAGGAAGATGGACCCATGCTTGAACTGCATCATGATTGATAATTCAACAATTACAGTATCAATTAAAATACCTGCCTACAACAATTCTTGGCAATAGATTTATCAATGTATAATTTATTCACAATTATATGTAGGTGCCAATCATTGCCGTTTGATGTACTTGAAGAATGCTATGTTTGTGGAGGATACTCCACTTTGCTTGATTCTTAGAAAAATCGACGAATTGCTCAAAGTATTGCTCACAATTGATTTGCCATGTTGGAAGTGCAACAGCACGCACCATGGACATTTTCAGTTGTATTCATCACCCACAACAATTATTGGCAATACCTTTATCAATATGGCAGTTAACAATGGTTCACAAACATCTTTAGGTTCGAATTCTCGCCATCATGGATGCTATCAGTATATATGTGCACTTCGCCTGCTTCTGAACTGATTCAAAAACACCAGTATTTTGGTTCATTTCTTCTGTGGTAATCTGTGGTACATAACATTAGTATTCTAATGCCCAGAAGGGGGCAGCATAAAAATATTTGGCCAAAACCAAAAGTATCGTTTCTCTTGAACAGGTTGTGCATTCAGAAATAAATGGGTCCCACTGACATTTGAACTCAGGTTAGCAGAATCAAATCCGCTGTGATACCTTGATGCGTGACATGCTCAATCCTTACTATATTAAGTTTGTCTTGTCAATTTCTACGCTGACGGAGCTTGCATAATGCCAATGCCAAGCATGGGGTGCAATGTTTGCCCGGGGCAGTGAGTGCACGGCCGGGACATCGTCCGGGTGGCGGAAGACAGGGCGGAGCGTCGTGCGCAGCATTTTTCCTTTGGTGAATGGGCGAGGAGGAGGTCGTGGTGATGATGGACGGAAGAGGCGACTGCACGGTGGTTATTATGTCACTATGGTACCCTCACCACCCTCCAGCGCTGAGGAATCAACCAACAACCAATCTGATGGCGACATTTCTCGCAATAACCGATGGACCATAATATCATGGGAGAAGTGTAATGTTTGACAGGTCGAAACAGAGTCTAAACTGAAACAGCACCGCGATGGCACACCATCGGATTCAGGAAGCCATGTGGCGGGCTTTGGTCTTGAGCATATTGAGTCTTGAGGAGACGCAACTCCTATTGTATCGTACTGATTGAATGATGAATGATTCAAGAAAATTTGGCCAGTGTTGGGACAGTGTGGCCTGGCACATATTGTACACGAAAAAGCACGAAAACATGTGTCCACCTGAACTGATAAATTCGTTTCCAACCTACTATGAACGGCGCCGCGCGCTGTGACCAAGCCTAATCTGGATTCCTCCCAACGAATAGATAGTCGAGGATTTGAAACTGCATGTCGAGGTTTTATTGGCCATTGATCTTCCCATGTGGCTGGGAACAAAAAGTGAACGGGAAAATGTGCCGACCCGTGTGCCCCTGAACAATTGAACAAAATCAAACAAAACAGAAACTCAGCAATACAAGCAACTACAGTCAAATACCACGAAGTATACCCCCAATTTTGCTTATACCCCCTCCGCCGGCGTCGTCAGTCTAGCCTGAGTGCTTATACCCCCCCCGGAAGGTTCCCGCCATTACTAT
>JALLAS010000704.1:0-11771 GCA_036939415.1 Detonula confervacea
GTGACCTCAATGCAGAAAGAACAAAGCAACACCTTCTATGACCCCTAGTCCCACTATGACCAACTGTGTCTGGGGATGATGCATCACACTAAGTAGGTTGGCAGTGCTTTGTCAACTGATGAAAATATGCAACAAGAATATCGAAATAACTTTCACATAGTTTGGGGAGATAGAAAAGAAACTCCAAAATGATCCAATGATACAATGATACAATGACTGGGCAACATTACCATTTGGTAGTAGTAGATGGGGCTGATACCATAAAAGGTGCTGCAGTGCTTGGTGATGACTGTACCTCTTGTACACATTATGCCCCAAAATCTGCACAGATATCAGAATGCTGGATGAATTTAATGAAAGATGGGAAATTCATTTCAGTTGCCAATTGCAGGGACCCTGGAAGTCATAGTCCTAATACTTATATTTTGGTTGGCAAATTATTTGATGTGTTTTATCCTGTCTCATGAGACATTGCATGCCTCATATTACCCCTCAAACTCTAGGTTTTGTTGATGGATTAGTGCCAGAAAAAATGGTTAGTATAACCTGTTGCTTTTATGAATCACTGATTTTAATGGAACCATTTGGATATCAGAATGCATAGTAAAATTCTAAATTGTTTTAAGTCCTGATTCACATAGATTGAGATAGAACCAACTCTGTCTCACTCATTGAACGCGAGCACGTAAACACAATGCCACCTTAATACACTGCCATTCATAACAAGTATTGCTACACAGTCCTCTTCCGGCTCTTCATGAGCATTCACCAACATGGCATTTAAGCCCCCCAGATCTCCTGAGATCACCTTTCTATTCCTCAAGTGCATAGTCATGTCTCCCTTCATTATCCCTGATGTCCCAGTCTGACGTTACAAGCTTCCTACCAACACCCATTCAGAACATGCTTGTGGCATTCTCTCCTGACTTTACTCTCCACTGTTCTACTCATTATACATGGCAAGAATCTTTTTCATGACTATCAGTTCTATTGGAATTTTTGGGCCCATGTAAGCCTGTACCTTTTGTTGGTTTTCGTTTGATGTACCAGGGATGATGCCTACTCTTGCAAATGCATCAGCTACTGACTCACACAAGCCCTAATACAAAAGCTTTATCTTTGTAACCATGCTCTAGAGTGAGACACCCATAAAAAATGGAACTCTTATTTAGCACTTGATTAGAGATTGGTTCTTGAAACTCTAATCCAAAATAGACAGGAGAAGTAGAAGAAGATAATGCAACACACAGACAAAGATTATCAGCTCAAAAAGGCAGATCAAAATGTCAATCAAGCAAAGATGAACATCAAGCCATAAATTTCTCAATAGGTAGCTCAATACAGCGCCTATGATTACAACTAAGCAAATAAAATACAGCTTAAAGTAAACGGTAACAGTTGAAAGAAGTCGAGTGGTCCAAACTAGACAGTACACGAAGACAATGCAATGCCCAAACAAAGATCGGCGGCTCAAAAAGGCAGATCAGAATACCAATCAAGTGGTGAGAAATGAAGATATGTATCAATCAACAGGTAGCTCAAGGTGATGCTCAAGATTACAAGGAAGCAAAGACAATACAGCTTGAGGTAAACAGTAACAGTGGAAACAAAGGAGATGGGTGGTCTTCAAATAACATATTCATTTCACATACCTTTGGGCCAATCCAGCAGGTATCTTTCAACGTATGTAGCATATCCTTCATTTCTCCGAATGGATAATTAACTTCTGGTTTGAACGTTGTTGTTTGAAATGCGTAGCTATGGGAATTAGCCTCCCATCCCATTGCAGGACAAAGCACCTGATCATAATGTAGTTATCTCATTGTTATTTCTGGGCTGATGACCAGTTCGCATTGAACAGCTGGAGTTATGCCATCTAATTTGATTACCAGTTTGAGCCATTTGCCACACTTCTTCCTCACTTTAGAATCAGAAATTTTAGACATCTCTGCCTTGAATGAATTCACACGAATACCATCTCTTTCCTTCAGCTCTGTCGCAACGTCAGAATAAATTGCAAAATTCTTGAACTCCTCTGAATGTTTTGGGTGTCAGCGTCTACGTGTTGAAGTTTGGCTGCCGTCAATATGCAACTCAATGACGATTGATATGTAGCTGGGGTAACAGCAATAGTCTGCAGAACAGCTTGAGCACCTCTACTAACTGGGCCGCGATATGTGTCAGTCTTTGCCAATTTCTTAGACTTGCCATCCCAATCTCGAGGATTCACTATTTCATCTAGCAGAGGTTGCTCAACCCAGCTAGTCAAAATTTTCGTTGCATTCATAGTCATAATGATTTGAGGGAACTTCTTTCTAATGTGACTATTGGTTGTAATAATTCCAGCTACTTCTTCTGTAGTGAGAGGATCTGATATACAAAGATTGGCTGGCTTCACAGAAAGCGATTTGAGTCCTTACCATTCGTAAACTGGGAGGAATACTTGATACCTTTCTATATCTGCCATCCAATAGCCACATCATGCGACCTTCCCATATAATTCGCTCATTGCTTTCAAGCTCTTAAGTTTTACTCTGACCCCTAAAAGGTTTTGGTTAGGCAGCACTGAATCGCAGGGAACTTGCAAGTTATCTTCATGTGTGATGTCCAACACCTGGTGTAGCTTAAGAAACATCAAATAATATCAATTTGACAGAAATTATGAGAACAATCGGCAAATATTCAAGGAAGAACTTAATTCAAAAATCGCACTCGCCATGGGAGAATATGGAGATATGTCAAACGTAGGTCTAGGCGCTTTGTCGGGAGGAAGTCTGTGAACGTTCCAGCTCCATCCAGTTTTATAAATAGAACAAGCCTGGCCAAATAACTCTTTTATCATAACCTCGTAAACTTTGTTTGAACTTATGGGGTTATGCATTCCATCAATCTCACTGTCAGTGAACCCAGATGAAGAACGAAACTTTCGCTCTTCCTCAGTGTAATGCTGCTTTCTTGCGTTGTGGTTGTGATCTTCATTTGGTCATAAAATGATGAGTCATTTTGACATCAAACATTGATACATCAAATCTCATTATTCTACTTACCAGGATCAATACCACAGCCTTCACCAATCAAGAGATGCAGATTCCCATCGCGCGAGTCCGCCTGAACAGCAAACGACTAGGCTTTTGGCAATATGTCACTCATCGGCTTCAAATTCTTCCAAACACCGGTCCGCAAGTCCAATCTGAGCAACCTCTTCCGGTAAGGTAGCATGAAATCTCTAACTTCTTTGCCATACATGGCTCGTAGATCGGAGTTTGAAACTGGTCTCCCACGGCGTTCTGGCTCGCCATAACCGCCCCAGATGATGATTGAAGTTGATTCATTCAGATTTTCGTTATTGTAAATAGGCAATACTGTAAATTCACTGAGATCATAAGGCCTATCATCACCCACAATTTTCTACATAGGACCAACTACATTGATTGTATGTTTCCCGATGATAAGTTTAGAGCAAAGGCAACAAAGCTGAAGCAGATGAGTAACGGCCAACTGCACTTACATATTTGACTCTAGATCAAAAGACACATAATCCTCAATGGACGGGTTATTCACTGAAGGCATTGACAGAATACCTCCCACATGCGTTCTCCCACCCAATACATAAAGCTTATTGTTTGCTGCCCACATTCCATGGCAGTGTCTTGCCATTGGACAATTCTTCAGTTTTTTCCATTTGAAGTTGGACAAGTTGAGTGCCCATGTATCATTCAGTAAATTTCCTGGACATCTGTGATGACCGTAAGTTATGTAGTATTTTACTTTGTAGAGTACACCGGCATGCTCATCCCTTCCGGATGGAGTCTGAGCAGAGCGAGCTTGATAATTTCCCATCTTGGCAAGCCGCTTTTATTAGTGTTCCCCTTCTTACTATTTATTTTGAGGCGCCAAAGTTTGGGCATTTCCAAGAGTCCCTTTTCATTTGTCCCTCCCCAGAGATACAAATCCTCTTCCCAAGCAAACATGGTGTGGCCGCTTCTACCACTGGTTGGTATGCCACTGTCACATGTCTCCACGACCCTCCATATTCTCCTGTCAATGTCAAACTCCCAGACTCGATTATCCGATGGATTCGCACGTGCTACATCGCAGTCAACTCCGCCATGGAAGTAAAATTTCCTACCCATTTGAGTCGATGCGCGGAATTGAAGAAAAGGAGGTTTAGTTTTGTACATCAGTGGCGCACTTTTCCATATGCTTATTGATTCATCGCTGCCCTCAACACCATACAGTGTATCAATAATTCGATTGGCATCAGACTTCAGCTGAGCGCAATGAGCACTATCCAATTGAAGCGAGTGGAACAATCGCAGAGCCTCACGGTATTTTCCCTTCTTTTCTTGGGCAATGGCACGATCATAAGCTGGGCTACTGTCAAGGTCAACAGCTGCATTAATATCATTTGCGCCCCGCTGGTTTCGAAAAGGGAAATCTGCAGGCGACGCCACAGCATGATCACTTTGGGACTGGGTTGATGGTTCATCTGCAGTCATCTGTTCTACCTCATAGTTGAATTGCTCTCTAAGATACCAGCCATATTCCGTGTTGTTGACAGCTGCGCTGCTGCCATTATTGCAACCCATGTTGCGCCGAGCGCCTTGGTATTGTAGTTAACACGTTGTGTTTGTAAGGGCCTGGCTATTGCTGGGATGGCTGTTGCTGGGTTTTGCCAGTTGTCAGGCGGGGAGATAGATGGTTTTGCGTCTTTTGCCACGCGCGTAGCTTGGTGGTAGGCATCTGATTGTAGAGGGCATGTGGGTGCGCCCTCTTTGTTTGGAATTTTGATGATGGCTTATTTTGGTCAAATTGTTGCAGATTGTGACACAGAACATGGCTCTCCCACGATAGGAATTGATAACTCCTACTAGTTCCTAATGTAGGTGCCCACCAAATTGGGGCCGGCAAATAAGAAGGCATGCCTTCCAAGTTGGATTTTCCTGCCCGCTACATATTATTCAGATGCGTACTTCTTGATTGGCCGCAGTCTTCATGCGGCAGTTTCTTCCTGTCGTGTGCACGCTCGTCAAGCGACGCTTCCTAAATTTACAAAACGTAGAATATAAATATTAGCGTATGGTGGATTATTCGATAACTCAAATGATTTATTGATCTAAATAGAACTAATAAAATTATATATGTAGTATTTTTATCTGAACATTTGAAACATTTGCACATCGGGAACGGGTACGATATTGTTTTATGCAAGTGCTTGACCCCATTCAATTGTATCGTTACTCTTAATCTTTTCCTGGACGAAAGCTAACGATTGTTTCGAAACCTCGAGTCAGGGTAAACAATCACCGAGCAAACACTTCTCAGAAGGGGTATTGAATCTTTGTTTTGAGCTAAATTTCAACTGAACGATATCCGTAGTCCTGCTCAGAAAAGGGATAAAAAAGGGATCAAAACTAGGTTTTTGTATTACATATTACAGAGCTATATTGCATCCAAATGCTCATGATGTGGGCATCCACATTCAGCAAAGGACCTCACCTGACTGTATTGACCATCTCATTGGTATACCCGGACCGATGGGTGGTCTATCCACTAGTGATAGTGGGACCATTGGATTGCAGTTTGGTGCCAGAAACAGCCAATATTTTTTTATCCCTTGAGGAGGGATCCACAGCGCCCTCGTAGAAAATGGCGTTTTCTACGCAGGAATCGTTGACGGAACAATTTGGTGCCGATCGAAGGCCCCTTGATCAATCCGCGAACTATTTTTGATAGGAGCTAGTTAGCAATGTCACGCGAAGAGATTGTGTCGGATCGCTTCGCGATCCATCGACCGTTAGTTAGTGGATCGCTCTACCTCGAATTTCAATTCCTACGTAATTATATACCATCACGTCGTATTCGGCTCATGTTTTCAGCTCGCAAAACATGGTTGGATCCCTCCTACCTTTGGGGAGGGATAAAAAAATGTCGAGCAATTTCTAGATAGCTCTTATAAGTTTTTATCCCTCCTGAAGGGATCCAAACAGGACTACGGATAAGAAGTTATGATACCAGTGTCGTTTTGCGCATCATTTGCCAAGTGAACCTACAGTAGACTTCAACTGGCATAACGATCGAGAGTGCGTACAATCACAAGGCAAGGTTCTGCTCTTCCTCTATGTGATGCATCATGACTCGTGACAAACAATACAACAAGAACCAGCCAACATCATCAGTGAATTATTGCCCAAGGTCGGGTGCGACAGCATAAATGAGTCTTACATAATGACACAAGGATTATCTTGCGCATCATTTGGCTAGTGAACACACAGTTAGACTTCAACTGGACACACGATTGAGAATGCGTACACTGACAAGGTGACTACCTAGGACTAACATTTCAGTTCTGATTTACAAAGCGATCATTATAACTTAAAGGGATGGCGCATAGAATCATGTTTGATGAGGGGGGAAGCACTAAGTCTCTGTTCATGCACGATGGTTTTCATGCCAAACCCGAAGATCATACACAATACCTCCGCTATCAGTAACCGTAGTCAGACTCAAGGGCTGGCGTCCAATACTTGGCTTGATATCATATTCTCCATACTACAGAGAAAAACAATGAGCGTTAAACAATAGTTAATCGACCATTTCTAAATGCAGAGAGACATACATCATGCTTATATTGTATTCTCACCATTGGAATATGCATAGTTCCACGCCCGTAATCCATTGCATCATCGTAGGTGTGAAAAGTGTACACACTATCTGTGTCGAATACATATGCTGCTGCCTTCTTTGGGTTTCCCAAGTTCTTCTTTCGTTTGGACTTTGTCAAAACTTTGGTCCCAAGGACCGAAGCCACATTCTCTTCAATCACAGGCACTGTAATGTCAGGCTCACTTCCAGGCTTGTTGATAGACATGGTCTGGGCAGTTCCAGCTAAAAGAGCAATCACTTTCAGTGTAGTAGACGAAAGATCCAAAACCACACCAGGCGCAACACGTGCGATTACAGCATTCATAATCTTTGCCATGAGTGGTGGTGGTGGTGCAGCAAGAGGCTGAGAAAATATACTACCCTCATACACTTCAGACATCTCCATAAGGTACTTGAAGCGGCCTTGCATGACAGTCTGTACAATATCAAACGCTTACATCCATTGAAGTATGATTCATGTGCCTTGGGATCATCGGATTTGGCATTACGAAATCGTAGAAGAACTCTCCCCTTGAAGAGAGGAGATTCAATCTCGATTGGAATTCCAAGAGGGATGGGCTGGTTGCTGCCGACTCCAGCAACCTTCGTATCACTGCCAGGTTGAACATAGACATAGACTGGCTTGTGTGGCCATTTAGCTGGTTCCGTTTTGGGAAACGCCGATTCGGTGATATTAGATGAAAAGGCTGTCATGATGATGGAAAGCAATGGAAAGAAGGGCGACAATTGTCTTGAATAATTTCACTTGCAGATGTCATTTAAAAGCTGAAACCAACCAGGGCTTTGGTTTTAGGGGCCAAAATATTCCACGTGGCATAAAAACATGCCACGTGGAGACATATAATATCCACGTGGCATCTTGCTTGATGTCGGGGTAAACCGGTGATGTGGGCCCCACGGGGGCGCCGCCAACATACCCCAATATCCACCCCCTAAAACATCAAAGCCCGCGACCATGGCGGCGCGGCGTCATTGCTTAAAATCATTTCCACACTCCCCTGCCTACGAAACGCATCGTCGGCTCAAATCCACCCCCTGCCTGCCTCCATCCCGCCCTGTGTCCCTCTCTACAATAACGACCACCTACAAAATCATCAACAACACCAATAACAACCACATCAAATCAACAATGCCGAGATCACGCAAGCGTACCGCAGAAGGAACAGTGAGTTCTTCGTCTAATACCAACTCATCATCGTCGTCATTGTTCCTCGCCCCCGGCGGAGGCACAGCCTCCGACCTCTCCAAATTATCCCAAACACTCAATTTGCCCGTGGACGCCGTTACTGCCATTATGAACTGCGGCGGACAGGGAGTTACCACCTCGTCCAGCAGCAGGAATAGAAGGTCCGCTGGCGGCGGCGGCGGCGACAATGCGGGCGGCGGCGTGGTCGTCGGCGAGAGCGGCGCGGCGGTGGATCCCGCCATGATGAACGTTTGGGGCGATTTCATGAGCGAGGAGATGGCCGCGCCCGCTCCTCCCGCTGCAGCTGCTGCTTCTTCTTCCGCTGCTGCGGCACCCGCTGCAGCGGCGGCTTCCAAGCCCGACGAATCCTCCGGCGAGAGCAAGCCTGCTGCCGCTGCGGCCAAATCTTCCGAGGCCGATAATAGCGGACCCAGGAGCTACGTCCTTCCCGTTCCGCCGCTGATGCGTCTGGATGGCGAAAAGACGAAAAATGACGATGGCATTGACGTGCCTACTCCGGGATTGTTGGCGCAGACCGGCACGCTGGATGCCTCCGTGTGAGTTAGTTTCGATCCGGCCACCAATTTCTCTAGTTTGTGCCATTTAGAAGAGCTTGCAATTTCTCACCATTGCCAATTTAATGCACATGATGTGTCATAATATTGTCATCGTTCTTTGTTTCTCTTTCTCCAAATACAAATGCATACTCGTCAAACAGAC
Source organism: Detonula confervacea (assembly GCA_036939415.1). Classification (NCBI taxonomy): domain Eukaryota; phylum Bacillariophyta; class Thalassiosirophyceae; order Thalassiosirales; family Thalassiosiraceae; genus Detonula; species Detonula confervacea. The sequence continues at coordinate 8,573 of JALLAS010000704.1, forward strand.
CGGGAAGGTCATCCACATCCAAAAACGCCCTCTCCCACGAGTTCCAGGCTCCCACTTTAATCTTCCCATCCATCTTTGGCAAATCCAAAATCGCATTCATCGCCACAAGCCCCACAGCCTGCCACTCAATCGCAATCACCGCCGACGGAAAAGCCTACGGCTGGGGACGCAACGAGACCGGCCAACTAGGCCAAGGCTTCACCTCGGCAGTGGTGCCCGTACCCACGCTCCTCTCCGCGGGGGAAGACACCTCTCTCACCTTCGTCGGGGCGGGAGTGGGCAAATATCACACAATCCTCGTTGCCTCCAATGGCATGGCGTATGCCTCGGGGGGCAATTTATGCGGACAGTTGGGAATCAATAACCAGGGCATGAGGGGGGTTGAGAAGTTTCGGAAATGCATTGTTATGGGCCAGATTGGAGGAGAGGACGATGATAAGGAGGGGGATGTCAAGATTGTCCAGGTGAGCATACTATTGTGTTGTGTGGGCGCTATGTTTTTTGTTTTGTTTTGGGCGTATGTTTGTGTCAAGGCTGTTTGAAAAAGTTCTGTGGAGACATCTCTATAGGACCATCAAGGAGATTACATTGTATGATAAAGAGAGAGAAAGCTTATGGTAGTACCTACCGAGGAGATCGTTGATAGACTGACAGATCTTATGAGGAAGCTGACTATTTTTGGTCTCGTAGCAGAGGCATCTTTCAAGAGAAACGGAGAGCTTTATTTCAAGAGACTTCCATATTTCTGCCCTTGCATTTATCTCCAGAAAATTGAACAGAGATACACCAACTTTCTATTACCATTTTCCTATTGAAACTGACTTTTGATTCTTCGTTGACTTTCATCAGGCATCCTGTGGTGAAAACATCTCGGCACTTTTATCATCCGCTGGTCATCTCTACACGGCAGGCTCTGCTGAGTGGGGGCAGCTTGGAAACGGCGAGACAGGAGAATACATCATCTCTGCTGGAAAGTTGGGATATGCAAATAGTGCAAAGTTTATGAGGAGGAGTGTGTTTGTCCAAAGTGAAGCAGATGCAGCTGGAGGGTTGGGAAGTACCATGATGACTGGCAAGGGAGTAGACTCCGCGGGAAAGATCAAATGTGTGTCGTTGGAGGATGGTGGGCAGATTGCCATGGCGAGTGTGAGCTGTGGAAAGAACCACATCATTGTTGTTGAGGCGACGTCTGTTGATTCTCGAGCCCCACGTGTCTTCTCCTGGGGATGCGGTGACTATGGCTGCTTGGGGCATGGAATCCAGGCTGATGAATTCTTGCCCCGTATGGTGGGTGTGTTCCGTGGACCCATCTTTGCCAACAACCATCCCGTGTCCGCAGTAGCAGGCTCTAATTGCAGTTTGGTAAAGACAAAGAATGGCCATGTGTATTATGTTGGAAAGCACAAGACTGCTGGAGAGGCGACTATGCGTCCCACCCTGGTGGATGCATTGGCAAACAACGGACACATTGTCACTGCGGTCAGTGCTGGCTCCCAGACCGTATTCTGCAGTACCAAATCTGGCGTTACCGTCAGCTGGGGAAATGGCAGCTATGGCGAATTGGGCTACGGAGCCAACGAGAACAAGAGCTCTAGCAAGCCCAAGTTTGTGTCAGGGCTTGATTCTTGTTTGGTCACTTCTGTATCATGCGGGATGGGACACACACTGTTCATCATACTGGATGAGGATGACGAGGACAAGAAGGCATTGAAGAAGGTGGGCAAGGTGGAGGAAGAGGATGTGAGCGAATTTGTTGAGATGATCAAGGGTAAGAAGGTGGATGCTGGGGCAGATGGTGAGCCGGCAAAGAAGAAGCAAAAAGGCAAGGGGAAGAAGTAAAAGGGTGCGAAAAAACGTATGAATACGCTACTGTTATCATTTTGTCATTTTAAGAACGGAGGAGGAAAAGACGATGATTGCTAACTCCATTTTGCATTAAACATTGAAAGAAAGAAAGAGAGAGAGAGAGCAAATATGCATTAATTTAGATAGATTCATTATTTGGATGTCTTGCAGTGTATTTTTTGATATTTTGACAGTATTCTCAAAATGGTACAGGTTAGAGCTGCTGTGATAATCTATCTTCTATCTGGTGTTTTAGCTGTAAGCTGCAGCCTCAATATATAATGGGAAATCATTCAATCAACTCCTCAGCAGCATCTGGTGCGAGGGTAGGTAGTATGGTACACTCTTTCAATGGACCAATATGAGGTTACTGATCACCAATAATTTATAAACTTAAATTTTTTGGGACAGGGAGTACAAGAGGTTTCCATTTTTGGCACTTTGTGTAAGTACACCATAAGGTAGGTACTTATCTCAGATAGCCTGATGGCAAACCTACTGGAGAAATGCCCCTTTGAGGCTTTCCCCAAATGGAACAGATTAAATTACCTTGGACAGCGAGAGCGTTTGACGAACAATCACCCACCGAAACAGACATCAAATTGGTTCAACAATGAAGACAAGCACGGTTGCGGTCGCGGTCGCATTTGTGCTCACGTTTATGTTTACGTTCGTGTTCACGTTCACAAAGTCAAATGTGACATCGTCGCTGATGAGGGAGAAAATAGATCAAGTGAACGCTCATATACACTCTCCCTGGACTCCAGAAAGAAATCATGAACCGGTTTGGTCTAAAAGGGAAGGAAAGGTTTGAAGCCTTTGGCCAATACTTATTTGGCATCGCCTCCACTTATTGGAATGAGGTGCTAATCGCATCCCCCGTAACGGACCGGGAGAATGATGATTTCGACTGCGCTGTCATCCTTTATCTCAAAAAAGGTGTGCGGGTTTAAAACCTCGCGGATTCTCTCCTGCGCATGCTCTCCAAATGGAAAAAGTCTTACGCTCTCACTTTGGAAGAGTTCAGGCACCGCTATGACATGCTATACGGCTATGCTGCTGGCAAATACACACAAGGCAACATGACTCTGCCCGGTGCTGACACTAAGAAGAACAAAGCGTTCTTCTTTGCCATGTACAAACCACATCAATAGGACTTCAGTCAAGATCATGCCAATGTCGCCTCTGTTACCAAAGGCCAAATGATTATGTTCTTTGAAGGTTGCTTCCAAAAGGCAAAAGGACAAAACCTCTGACAGAGCCTAGACGTTAATATATGCCCACATATATCAAAATTGAGTATTTTATTGGCGTGGAATCCCATATGAGGGCTACTTCATGGGCCGTTCGTGGG
>JALLAS010000705.1:0-18405 GCA_036939415.1 Detonula confervacea
ATATATGCTTTGTAGCATCAAAATCGGACTGTAAGAAGCCGAGTTATGCATAAAACGCCCTCCGACGCCCTAATGACGCCCCAAGGCGGGTAAGGGTTAACTATTGCATTAGATTGTACTGCTGCCTTAACCAAGCACGCCCATCGCCCCAGCCAGACACCTTCACACGAATCCAGCATTCATACGCTACACGAGGCCTTCCTTTGGCTGATAATGTGCAGAAAGTTAGTTCACAAAAAATGCACATATCTCAGACATGTTCATTCTAAAAAAAAGACTTTATCCCATCCACCAGATTCTAGCTTATGGTCGGCATTTCTCAACTTGGATATTTCATCTTGTGCTATGCCCCAAACAATATTGATTTACGAAAGTTAAAACTGGCTTAGATTTTTCTACATTTCATGATTGAGTTTGGTCATTATCATGTCAAGCTGCCTGGCATGTTTTGGTATGAGCAAAAGCGCTAGGTTGCCTATTAAGAATGTTCCTCCCAAAAAGAAAGCTCCCACTTTGAAAGAGAAATGTTCAACAAGAGCTCCTGTTACCACGGGGCCTAAAAATGTCCCCGGAGCACATGCCATGTCAAATGCTGCAAAGAGTGTCATGATGCAACCTTGTGATGCTTTCCCATAAGATTCTACTATGATAGAAACTTTCGTTGGGAATGCTGATGCAAAGAAGCTATAAACGCATGCAAACAGGCAAAGACTCCAACCTGTTGTACAGTATGGCCACATGAATATAGCGAACATGCATATAAACATGGTAACCTGCAGTGTCCGCACATAACCAAGAGAATCTGATGCGTATCCCATTACAATATTGCCAAGAAGAAGGGAAATTCCTGTAAGGGAGAGGGCAAATGATCCTGTTTCTGTAGGTATGCTCAACTCCTCTGCTGACAGAGGCAATAAAATGAAGACAGTATCATACGCAAATGATGCTATTTGCATATCCCAGAATGCAAACGTGATTGGTAATAATACAGTCAGAAAATTGTGTAAGCTAGGCGAAATTGAAAGCGATTATTACTTCAGACAATGCCATAGCATCCGACACTTACATATAAACCCCCAGATAACCAGACACAGATATGTTCTAGTTTGGATTGTTTCGCGAAACGAAAGTTGGCGGCTGAGAGACTGCTGAGGAGGAAGATTTCGAGTGGGAGGATTGGGAGGCTGCTCTGTTTCTGGCTTCCAATGATCCAGTTTTTGATCTTGAACACTATCAGGTTGCTGCATAATAAAAGCTGATGGTTCTTGTCCTTCATCACATTCCATCTCATCTTCCTCGCTATTTTGGCCATCATCTATCATCATTACCAATCTTTTGCGTCTATGGACTGGTACAGGTGAAGATCTCACTCTACCCTGATTTTTGTCCAATTTCATTTCCTCCTCTAAATTATGGCCCTTCTGATCTGTCATAGATTCAGATAATTTCTCAATATGAGCGTTTTCCAAATCCTGCTCTAAATTCCTACCCGTGTCTTCAACACGGTGAGCTTGGGATGCCTCACTGCTCTCTTCATTTTCTACTTCCATTTCCTTGGGGATACGCATAGGCATCGCGGCAAGAATCAAAGCAATCCCTGAAAACGCACCCGAATACCGCATTGCCTCCCGCCATCCATCACATGAATCATCTCCATATGAACCATCATAAACACTCTCACTAACATTAGCAGCATCACGACACTCCACCGATTGAAACTTGCCCAACAATTGATCCGTGACCAAAACATACACAAATGTTCCAAGTCCACTCCCCACCAACGCAACTGATAGCGCCACACCCTTCCTTTTAATAAACCAAAGTGAAACCACCCCGGGCGATGCCCAAGCCGTGAACCCCATCCCAATCGCCGCAAATACGCTACACACCAAAAACACCACAAACCTCCGTGCGTAACTGGCACCGACCATTCCACCGCCCAAAAACAGACCCCCAACAGCAAAGGTGGGCTGAATTCCGATATTATGTCGCGTTAGCCAATCTTGTGTAGGACCTGAAAGAATGACAGCTCCAAATGAGATGCCACCAAAAATGGAGGGGAAGAGGGCAGCGAAAGCTATGCCAGTGGAGAAGGTGCGTTGGATGGATGTGAGGTACAGGCCAATGGAGTAGAAGGTTCCGAGACCGCAGAAACGGTTCGTAAACGCGGCTAGGACAATTGAGTAGCCGTGAAAGTACTTCATGGTTTTGTTTTCTGGTGTGAGTTATGATGTGTCTTACACGTGTGATAAGTTTTGTTGAGTTTTGTTGTATCGTATCCTATCGTATCCCTGTTACAATACCAAGGAAATGGCTCCTCTGCTAGTGGGAAAATATTAACTAGGAGTACTAGGTAGAATTCGTAGGTTGCCCATACTTTTATCAAACAATTGTAGAGTACAATACTGTTGATTCTAGAGCTACGATACTTATCCTAATACTCATAGATACTCATCATGACAGGAGGTTTCTCGAGAGAAATGTTTAAGGCAAGTTAGGAAATCAATTCTCTCTAGGGCGAAACCTAATGATAAATACAAACTTTCTTTTACCACGCTCGTTCAATCTTCTCATTTTCGTGCACCTCAGTTGCGTCTCCACTCTGCCAGACGTGAACACCGGCGTGAAGGTCACGGCCTGCTGTATGAGCAGCAGCGGCCTCTCCCAGCATTGCGCCAAACTTCACACCGACCCCAAAACAACCAACTGTTGTGATCACACGACTCGAATCACTGCAGATCTTCTCAACTAAGCTGGTTCCGCTGAATTCAGGAGAATGATTTCTATATGTGACACAACGATTGAAGTCAAGGGGCTTATTGGTTTCAAGGAATGGGAATAGGGATCCAAAGAAGGACTTGTAAGCAGCTGCCATCTTTTCGTCTTCCTCGGTGCTTATACTGGAGTAGAGATTCCTTACATAAGGAATAACCTCGCTGCCAATACTGCCACTCAGCCTCGTCTTAAGAACGTCCCCATGTTCTTCTGGAACAATGCTAAAGTTTGCCTGGAAATCAACCAGTCGAGGTAGCTCAAGCTGTCCCAAGATGATAGGTGGGACGACATGGCCGCTACCATCTTTGGGGTTTGCTGGGTGGTTCACGTGTCTGTAACGTACAGTACTAATTCCCGTGATATAAGAGTTGTCAAACTCAGCAATCGAAAGATTAGAATTGCCAGTTCTTCCCAATGAGCCCTCTAATATCTCCTTGTTCTGTGCACCTGCAAACAAGTAGCATTTTTCTGTAACATACTCCTCTCCAGTTCCAACAATGGTAACTTTAATCAGATCACCCTCCATATCAATCTTCGCAATCCCTTTCTTCACATTGACACCGTATGCCTCAGCTGTCTTGAGTTGTGACGAGCAAAGCTGGAGGGGCGATACACATAGACCGACAGGATGGGTCCAACAGAGTGTATCATCGGGTAGATTAAACTCGTTGCCTGGGAAGACTTCCTCAAGCTCCCGTGGATGACGCCTGATGAAATCTGGGACACCGTAATTCTTTTCTGAATGGGTACAGGCCTAGAGTCGGTCAATACAGAAATGATCATAATAAGGAGAGCGAGAAATGCAGCAAATACGTAAACATTGAAGCCAGAAAAGAAAATGTGCTGTCAAGCTATCAAACTCTTTCACTGATTGGCTCGTATCATACATAACAATAAGACTTACATTTGCCAATGAGGTGCCTGGTGAAGCAACAAAAAGCATTCCTGGCCTCATTGGCACTACAGGCTCTCCTGACATATATGATTGTACCTCGTCAACGAGGTTGATCAGTTTCAACGCATGTCTACTTGCTTCGAGTTCATCTGGTGAACCATCAAGGCTTAGCCGTGCAAGTCGGCTCCAGTCTTCGTGCGCTCCAGCGTTGGTCGGGTCATGGACAAGCAGAACACTCTCTGAATCACACACTGTCTCACCAAGATACCAGGCTGTTGAAGACCCCACTGGTCCTCCACCGATAATGATGTGGTCGACTTTCTTCTTCGTGGAAGTACCAGCGAAAAGTTGGCGGCTACTTGAATAAGACCTACTTGAGCCACCACGCACTGACCGAGTAGGTTTGAACTTTGCAGGTTCACAGAGAGGAACATTGCTATTATATCTTCTGCTTTCTCCTGCATGCACACTCCTGGCTGAACTACCTTTACCGCTCACATATCCGTCGGCACATATGAAGGCTACCTTAGCATTGGGATTAATACTCTTAACCTGCTTTGCCAGCCAATAACAACTCCCAGAGCTTTGTCCGGCATTGATCCCATGATTTGATAGCAATTGATCTACATGCCTAACGGCGTCACTAGTTTTGAAAACTTCCCCACAGTTGTAACCTACCAAGCTATCTGAATGACAAAAATTGCTGTATGTATCAATATCAGTGAGACCATCTACAGTGCCGCTTTTTGCAGGCCGACTGTGTACCTGGATATTCTCGGGAAGGTACTTACGAAGGCTGGCTGCTGTTGCACCTGATCCGGTAGCGCAAACTACATCGGTGAGTTCCGGCTCTTGAAGTAACAGCTCGTCGGCGGTACTTGCATGCGCAATAAGAGAGCTGGCATCATGGTGCTGGTCAATTAAGATCCAGTTCTGGTGATTTGCCTCTCGGTGGGCCCTTGATAACACCGTGCTAAATGAACCATCCTCCAGTATAAGGCTTATGCCCCCCACTTCAATATTACCACTTAGTTTTGCCGCATTATACTCACTAATGCCCCTGTTGTATGTGGATACTCCAGGATCGCTGATAATCCTGCGTGGAAGGGTTCTATCCTTATATAAGGCAGGGATGATGAGCACTATATTGAGACCATTGCCCGAGCTGGCGTCGGCGTTCTCCTTAGAGATGGCATGGAGCAGCTTGCATAGACTCATTCCAGCCCAGCCACTTGTAACAAGGGCAAGTGTTGAGCTATTGGCCTTCAGTTCACCAGTCACAAATTTGTTGATTACAATGGCTGTGATCGCCCGGTCCTTTACACTGCCGCCAGGGTTGGTTCCCTCGATCTTGGCGTATATCCCGGTCTCTATCTCGAGCAGTGGGCTACCTCCAATGTGATCCAGCCATCCCTCATATGGCAGGTGGATCGGTAGGCTATCAATGGTGCTAGAAGCATAATGGCTTTTGACAGTTTCCATGAACGTCTGGGGACGATTACTCCCGCTACGCGATTCAAAGGCACGTGTCAGTTGTACTGGAGGATAAGCGCGGGACAGGCGCAAATGATTGCCGATGGCATGCAGTGTTCTGGCGACTTGAAACATATTGTATTGTACTCCTAAATATTTGGACTGAGAGTCTTGAATCCTTTTGTAATATTATGAGTTACTAATAATTATGATATTTATTTTGCATCATGAGCGGACGGATGTGTACAATGGATATTGTAGGAGGGTGGTGTGCCTCAGCCAGTTTCCGCCATGAATTGTCAGTCAAAACGTTTGGTGTTGTGCAGCCGCTCGTGTGTCGTTCGGGCCTCGGAGTTTCCCCTCTTGCACGTGTCTAATTTCTTCAAGCGTGACAAGACACTGAGATTTTTTGAGTACTTTCAAGTGTACGATAGGAGTGTCATTCTTATGGACCGTACGGTCCAGAAACTTTAGGGTTGTGTATCTGGCTGGTACCATTATCTTAATTTGCTATCTAGTTGGGTGATTACTCAATTGAAGCAAAAGTGGGGGTTGGGATGGGTGGTGCCAAATGCCTTTGTTTTTGGACTGTACATTTTACCTGCGAACTGTTCGGGTTTAATTTTCATTCTTGCTAAATAAGGCTGATACGACAGATGTAGGACGTTTTTCTAGATACAATAATCTCGTGGTCTAGATAGCATCTCATTTTGCGTTGTACATCACGTGTTCTTGATTTTATGTGGAAGCCAACAATGCAGCCAGACAGACCATTGCGGGACCAGCGAGACCTGAGCATCGCGGACTTAAATCATGTCTCTAAGTATTACCTGTGGACACAAAAAAGCCTGTGTCTTGCCTACATATTACGCGATATAGATTCGCCGGGATATATAAACTACATCCCTATGTAAATATCATTATTAGAGTCAAAGCATCGAAAAATAAATAAAATATTGTGATATTGGGTTATTTATGATGCCAAGCAACAGAAAGTAAATAATCCGAGGACAATGAAAATAATCATGGCCGCTGTGTTAGCTTCTAGTAACACCCCCATGACCATACCCACACAACAAGGTGCCAATCGTCCACCAAACTATTACGTGCGACCTGACACGAGCTGCTACTTATAATCCACCCAACCATGACTTGCGTACTGACACGAGCTGCTACTTATAATGACTGTTCCCGTACCTTGACATTCTCTCTCTTTCTCCTTCTTCACCCCCCCCCTCCGACTATCTCATCAGATACAATCCCTCATACCAGGTTTGAATGAGTGATGTATTTATGGAAATATTTACCAATCACTCCAACTAAGAATGTGTGTATCATGTACGACATTATCCACAAAATCTAATTGTGTTTTTTTATATAGCATCCTTCTGCTCTCTGCTGGTAGTAAGCCATGATATGCATGAGACCATTCTTATTTCTCAGGGTAGTGGTTCAGACCAAAGTATATCTGAATATACCACTTCATAAGAAGGGTTATGAAATAATATGCATTAAGTGGTGCATGGAAAGAAATATATTCACTGCCAACAATTTGTTTTCCTCTCATGGAGTTTTTGTGCAGATTGTAACATGTTTAATCTCGTATCAAGCTACTAGTTTGTGCACATGTACTATTGGTACATAAAAGTAAAATTATGAAAGCATTTTCATAATAACTGAATCACATGCATCTCAGATATTGCCTTGTGATACTTCAGTTGGAGTATCATACACCCCCACCCGTTTGCTGTTCCGCTATTCCTCTTTATATTGCACAGAACCAAGGCTAGGTTTGAGCCCCCTTAGAATGTACCATGTTTGATAAACTCTATCATTTCATTATGTCAGATTTAAATCAGGGAGCACAAGCTTCCTTTTTATCCCATCCTATCTTCTTTTTTCCCTCCTCTTCTTCCCCCTTCCCCCTCCTCTCCCCCTTTTTCTCTTTTTTAGTTGGTCTAATACTCAAATACCAGCATGGTGTAAAAGCCCTCCGGTAGTAGGTAGGTACGTAGGTATGTTGGGAATGCCAATCTACCTAGTTATCAGCTTTGCTAGTAAACCAAGGATATGGGAGGTCGATGAGGGCGTTGTGACAAGTGTGCGTGGTGCGTACGTGCCTACCTGTCCAACCATGTACTGTGTGTATCAACCATTTACTACCATATGACTGTGAGGTTGGAATGAAGGAGCTCTAGAGATACTCCTAGTTCATTGGCGCACGCTGCGCGCGAGCATGGATGATGGGTGTATGTAATCGATTTGTTGGTTGTTTAGGTGTCCTTGGAATCGGTTACATGTGACTGTCGGAGCGTGCGACACGTACGATGGCTAGAAAATTTCGGATTATTCTATTGTCTGGTCACGCACATCTCTGACTCATCAGAGTGGAAACGTGACTCAAAGTAGGACTCAGTTTCGCGATGTCCGAAATGGGACTCATTACGGGACTGACTCCCAAACACCCCCTGTCACGTGATCTCTCGAGAAGAAGGTCGGAAGACGTTTTAGAGACTCAGAGACACTAGTGGAAGCGCCGGTGTAAACCCGACGAGACAGTAGCTGAGAAGCAGGTTGTGTCTTGGGTTTTGCAGTGGGCTTGGGCGAAGGAGGTGGCATTTGGGACCGAAGTGAGTAATACGGTAGGATGCGTTCCGAAGTTGCTAAAGTGGTCGGAACAGGAAGATTGTGCTCGAGGAAGGCCGATTTGGAGACCATCATGCAATCGCGCAGACGCCGAAAGTGAGTGGCATAATTCATCTCTTTGGTGAAAATTTCACTGGGATTGATGATGCTGGGGATGTTGACGACCATAACATCACCTGGGTGATTGCTTTCACTTACCATGTTCTCGCAAAGGTTGAGATGTTTGATACCCTTGGTGGTGCATGAGGCAGACCAATTCACTGCGGCTTGGTCATTGTTGTAGACTGTGGTGCAGGTGTTGTCAGGAATAGCTCCTAAATTGTGAGCTCGAAGTTTGATGGAGTCAAGGTCCTTGACGCATTCATTGGTTGCAAGGATTTCAGCTTCACATGAGCTGAAAGCAGTTTGATCTTGGCGGATGGATTTCCAGGCAATGGGACCACCACACATGCAGGCAAGATAACCTGACAACAAGAAAAATTTAAAAGGTTCAAGGGGAGTACCGTCGGGGACAACATTGCCAAAGTTGCCACCCCAGCAAGCGTCGCTGTAGGCAGTGAGTTCGTGGCACTCGGAGGGGGCTAGTGCAATATCGTCCTTGAAAGCTTCCTTGTCATGATGATGCGGAAAGTGGTTGAAGGCTTGGATGGTATTACAGGCGTCCAAGTGGTAGCTAATGCCATACTCAGCTGTGCTGTGAAGGTATTTGAGAACGTGTATGCGGCTTTGTAGTGCTGGTGATGGGGGGCCAGGTTGTAGGAAGATAGGAATGTTAGCGCAGGGGTAACATCTGGTCTTGTACACTGGGCCAACCAGTTGATGGATCCGATGATTTGCTGGTAGATCTTGGTGCAGCGTTTGAGGTCTGGATCATGAGGGTCGAAAGGAGGTATGGCATCGATGGGGTAGACCGAGCGATACGGAGTCATGTTTGGCACTGGATTCACATTGCATACGCCGAGACGTTGAGAAGTGAATTCAGTAAAAGCAGATTGGCAAAGGTGAACAGAAATGTGGCCATCTGGGAGGCGTTTCCATGTAAATGCTGAGCAAAGAAAATAGTCGACAACACCCATGAAATCAACTTTGATATTGGCGGTCAGTTCTTTGCGGAAAAATTCTTCCTCTTCGGAGATCGTCGAGAAGAAAACGAAATCATCTACGTAAAGACCGACATTGATCTGTTGGCGTGCGGCAGATGGGGACGAGGTGTCGCCTGCGTTGATAATACCGGAGTAAAGACATGGGTCATGACGTGATGCTTCGAGACCCATGCTTTGTAGGATACGGGTGATCATATTGTACCAATGTTTGGGGATGCGTCGGAGGCCGTGCAACGTTTTCTTGAGCAACCAGTATTCATCTTGTTTGTGGGCAGGATTTCCGGCTGGAGGTCGAATAACGGTGGCCTCGTCATCTGGAAGGGTTGCATTACAGAATAGATTTCGTAACATCGATACTACTTAGTACTCAGAGACCTAATTAGTAGTACTCTAGTCTCAGAGGCAAACGTATGCTTAACATCCTTCTAATAGTAAAAAGTACTTAACAGTAGATTCCCCTATGCCGGGGCAACCTGTAGTTGTGTTGCTCGCAGGTGTTTTCAACTTGGTGGCCCCACCTCAAATCCCGGGCAATCACTATTTTCCGTTTTGGTTGCATCATAAATAGTTTTTTGATCGTTTTTTGATCAAACTCCGTTTTACCTACGTAGGAATACGTAGTAGCCGGTGTACCAATGCCAAGCGCATAAATTGTTGACACGATGAAACACAAGGCCGGCGGCATCGGTGCCGTAGACTCGGCCAATGCATGCTTCTTCCACCCCTCTGCCAAGATCTGGGAAAGGTGGCCCAATGAACACGGAACACTCTCCGCCTGTCGGGGATGTTGGTGACGGGGAAGGCGAGGCACCGCGTAAACAGGAAGCAGCACATTTGCTATGAGTGTCGTATTCCGGAGATCGATGATGGAACAATTTTTGTTATTAGCGCCAACAACTTCAAAGTTGATGAGGCTGCTTCAGCCCCCTTTCCGGACAAAGCATCTCCCGTCGCGAACCAGGAGACACGCGCCACTCCATCGCAAGCGCAGGAGGCCGAGACGGCCAACACAGCGCTCCGAACTTCAACAGCAAATGTAGACTCAACGTTGAATACTTGTGCGCTGGAAGTTGCTGAGTTGAGGCAGCATGGGATAGAAGTTGATGACAATAATGAGCTTGCGCCCGAAAACGCTCAGCCGGAAGCAGCACCGACAACAGAAGTGGGGGATTGTGTTACTCCCAACGTCTGCCCCAGACGAGCTGATAGCAACATTTCTAATGTGAAAGGAAGTTGGAAAAATAACTCGTGGAATCAGATCCGCGACATGGAGGAGCTGGCGCTGTTCAGGATGTGCTTCCCTGAACAGTGGGCGAAGGAGGTGCTTATTCCCGCGACCAACAAACAAATAACCAGTGGGAACAAACTCACCCTCTCCGAGTTTTACCGCTACCTCGGATGTCACTTCTACATGGCATGTTTCGAGGGGATTTCCGACCGGCGGATGTGGTGGTCGTCTAAGCCGGTGTCGATGGGCGGCGGGGCGCCATTCCGACTGACGGAATTCATGAGCCTTCGTCGATTCAACGAGATCACTTCCTGCATCCGGTACACGGACCGCCCCCCCTGCCTTCGTGGATTAATCCACGAGGTGAGGCAAATGATTGACGCCTTCAGCGATCATTATGCCAATGAATATGCCCCCTCCTGGCTCAGCTGCCTCGACGAGAGCATGAACAGTTGGCTCGACAAGTTTTGCCTGGGGTTCATGTCGGTACCCCGGAAGCCACATCCCCTCGGCAACGAGTACCATTCAATTGCCGATGGCGATGATGGGAAGGCAATAATGTGGCGCATCAAGCTACAGGAAGGGAAAGATCGCCCAAAGGATGCTGGGGGGAAGGATTGGGCATTTCCCTCGGAGTTCGAGGGTTCCAGTTCGGTCTCCAACCGGAAGTACACTAAAACTTCCACCTTGATGTGCGAAATGACAAAGCCTTTGCATGGGACTGGCAAAGTAGTGTCGATGGATAGTGGGTTCTGCGTTACTGCGGGAATTCTCCATATCCACGAACACGGCGTGTATGGGCAGTCGCTGGTAAAAAAACGCAAATACTGGCCGAAGGGGGTACCGGGGGGGCAGATTGACACTTATATGAAAGACAAACCCCTCGGTTTTGTGAAGACGCTGAGACAGGAGATGAATGGGGTGGCATTCAATGTGCATTGCACAAAGGATGACCGCTTTGTCACGAAGCTCATGAGTACTCATGGCTTGATTGGCGAAGTAGCGGATCACAAGACCTGGCGGCAGAAGGCGAGCGGAGAGTGGGCAACCTTCAATTATTCCGAGCCCCTTTCGAGGCACAACCACAGCAAACATTGGGTGGATGACGTAAATAACCGTCGTCATGACCCCATTGGCTTGGAACAGGTATGGCACACAAAGTGGTGGCCAACCAGACAATTTACTTTCATTTGTTCGGTGGCGGAGGCAAATGCGGTTATGTGCCGGGCCCGTGCGACGAAGGAGAACGCCACTCCGCAGCTCGAGTTTCGGAGGGCGTTGGCGATGAAAATGCTAAACAACAAAATCATGGAGGATGGTATGTTGAATGGATCGCCAATGAGGAAGAAAAGGCGCTCAAGGGCTTCAGATCTAGTGGAGCATGAGCTCTGCACTCGCCCGCCTAACACTGGAATTTGGAAAACGGCGACAAATGCGTGGAGTAAGATAGGGACTCGATATGCAAAGACGAAGTGCCATGGCTGCAAAACAAAGATCAGAACTTATTGCAAGTGTAATAAGAAGATTCCCTTGTGCACAGAATGTTATGGGAAGCATATTTTGGAGGTCAACAACACGTTTTAGGGGAGTACTAATTAGTAATATTGAAAATAGCGATTTTTAGTGCAATAGTGGCTCTATTGCCCTTTTTACTAGCTTGTTTTTTATCGGGATTTTTACACCCTACATGTGTAGATAAGGTCCGTGCAGTGCTATTAGTGCTCTGGAAAAGTGCTAAATAGTGCTTTTTCACTGAAAGGAATTCATTTGTAACTGAGTACTAATTAGTACTTTTAGGTGATTTAAAGTCCAATATATAAAATGACTTGTCGATTCTGTGTTTCCTTTGTGATTGATCTAGTCTAGTTAATATCACTAACTTAGCTCGTGCTATCGTAAAATAACTGCTCTTCGGTTTGGCTTCCTAGATTGGTTGGCGAACGATGAGTTCTGGTTCGCATGATGAACGATCGATGGTCGTAATGACTTTATACGTCATTAGGCATATAAATATTCACGACAGCAGTGTCTTTTGTACATTTCTCTATCGCCGAGCTAAGCAAAAAAAAAAGAGTCGGACTCGACTCCCTCGACACTTTCTCGTAGAAAGATTTAGCTGCGAAAATACATTTCGTACGTGCATCTGAATATTAAACATACAAGAGGCAGCCCACGGAACCTGGCTACCTATCGTAGGCCTTTACGAATTTACATTAGGAGGACGATCCCTAAATAGCTAATTAGAGATAGCCTCCCTATGTAGCAAATTACCTTACCTAGTCTATAGGGGATAACCCTACTGATTTTGATATTATTACCAATTCAACTCTAGCTACCTTGCTTACTAGCAGCCAACCACATCTTGTCCAAAGAAGATAACCCCAAAGATTATGAGATTATTACCAATTCAACACATACAAGTAGTCGCCAAACATCTGGCGATTGATTTGGAAACGAGCTTGCATGTGAATCTACATCATATCGTATCATAGGTACGATACCATACGATACCCGATATTGTAGAGGAGGGCATTCCTACTATTGTACGCAAAAAAATCGATTATGTCTCATGATTGGACCTTGGCTCTTCTCAACTCAATACTAGGTTGGGTCATCTTACTTTGACATCCATGTTAGATGTCAATCACTACCATAAAAGGGTCGGTCTCGCTTGGTGTTTTCTTTGCACGCGGAGTTGTTTATTTTGCCATTCATGCCAGATATTAGATAAGTATCGTATTCGACTAGATATTTTGTCCCATCATAGCTCATCGCCTGATCTCACAATCTATCCTACTCTGTCAATAAGGTGTATCAATTCACTCAAAATCATTCAATTGATCCCTAGCCATCCAAGATGCAATTACAATCAAAAACATGCAAACACCCTAGCTGTATGAAACTCGTTTTCACACAGGTTGTCTGCTATTTGCACAACCATAATAGCCACCACAAAGTCACTGTTAAAAAGAAGAAATCTATCATTGATATGAACCAACGAACCATTTCCGTATTGAAAGATGGGACGAAGAAACGTGCCTACAATCAATGCACACACAATGGTTGTGCCAATATCGCCAAGAAGTTTGGCTGCTACTACAGCCACGGAGCTCCTCATAAGCTTTGCAAGTCTGAAGTCTGTATCAGCAATGCTCAAAAGCTTGGTCTCTGCTGCCGACATTACAAGGCTCGAGAGCTAACACCGTTTGCATTGACTGGCGTTAGATGTCCACCATGTGGTGAAACCGACAGTGCTGTTGGAGACGAGATCACGTGGGATAATAATGGAGGTAATGTGGACTTTTGGGAGGAATTCATGAGTGCCTCCTCTGATATGAAGGACTGAGCTTGGTGGTGTTTCATTGGTAGACAGTGCTGAGATTGGGTCATTTCAGATCATTGTATCAATTGAAGTCACCAGTAGTGCATGCTAAAGCTACTGTTATCGCACATTAATTCGGAAATCAATGAGTTTCTAAGCAAAGTCTCAAATCACACATTTGGGAAACGCATGGTGCACAAAACCATGTATTGAAATTCCGGGTCGATTCAATAGCGTAATGTTCAGTTGATCAGTATGACATTTGAATCCTATCTTCGTTTAAATCTATCTTACATTGGAACTTTATTCTCTAGATTTGTTTTGTAACAGACACGAGTAAGAATGACATTGATGCTACTCAGGTACAGCAGTGCCTGCTCATTTCAATGAGATGGCAATTATCTACTGAAGCTATTTTACATGTTATTGTACACAATCATCATATCATATACAATATTGAATAGAGTAGTTGATGGTTGCTATTGTATTGAATCTTAATCGTCTCTTGGTGCAGGTCATATTTGCAGATCCTTTGGCGGGCTATCTCTTGGCAATTTTGGCGCTTGGGAACCTTACAATACCAGACTTTACCATAGCACCACAGCAAATCATTCGACGCCACATTATTAGATAGTATTGCAACCGCCGGGCCGCCGCCCAGCACTTCAGCTGATTTCAGCAGCATCAAAGCAAGGTGAAAGTACAAGAAAGACACCCCATAATCAATTGTGCCAACCCATCGAATGGATTGTACATTGTGTGCGGGATTTACAATAGGTGGATTTAGTTCACTGGACCACGCTGCGCGCTCGGAAATTACTTTGGTGTCCTAATGGGGACATCATAGCTGTGATATCGTGGACAGTGCCAATCGATTCCGATGTACTATCGGTGAAGGAAGCTCTCGTCTATCATTAGAACAGAAATATCCTCCATCCCCCGTAAGGCCCTGTGATTGGGACTGTAGATGGCTCTTTGAATAGCCTTGATGTTGTGACCCACGAGTCTTCCAAAATGAGCAAACATTCTGAACGAGGCCTATATTGTATCAGCAACGTCCGTATCTAGGGCTGAAAAGTTCTTCATGTCAATTCCTAACATGATTTGAGGTTGGTTTGGAATGGAGGATATTAGAACAGGATTTTGAGCTCAAGTTACAGCTGAATCGTTTTCATTGGATTGAAGATATGAAAGGGCGCCTGTGAGGGCATGCTTGAGGTGTTGAACGAGGTACAGATCCAAGAGCCTTTCGCAATTTTGCTATCGAATAGCGGCGGCGCCTGGCAGCACGAAACCCGGATAATAGTGTGATGAAAATTACGAATAATTGAGCTTATTGGATTTGATTGGAATCTTGGAAGCAGGCCTCTCAAATTCAACTCATTGGGAAATGAATACTAACTTTCAATTCCGAGCAAACGGGAAAAGGGCTCTTGAAAACTACTACATGGACAAGAAACCGCAGTTTCTTGACTCATTCTTCGCCAGGCAGCGGAGACAAAAAGATGTTATGAAACTAAAATCCATGGAATTCATCATAGATTGCACTCTGTAAAATCTTCATGTCAATAATTTAAAACTTGGTGCTCACTTTGCCTTTGCATACTGGCCGGAACCCGCTGAGGGAGCATTTTTTATAGAAATAATGGTACTCAGCAGTACAGTTCGTTTGAATTATAATTCCTCATGCATCAAAACATCCCTCAGCACATCCCCATCCACCTCTCTCGTTCGTCTCGTTCCGGGCAACCGCTTCGGCCGGCCGATCATGATTAACCCCACCACCATATCCTCCTCTCGGCAACGCACGAGGTCTCGAAATGCCCGCGTGCGTATTACCGGCCCGGTGGCCCATTTGCTCCCCAGGCCCTCGGCGTGCAGGCCGAGCAGTAGATTTTGAACGGAGGCGCACGCCGCGCCGTAGCCTTCCAGTTGCCGCATCGTTTTCGGGGGCACGTGCGGTAGTTCCGTATAGATCGCAGCATCTCCATCCTCCGCGGTATTGCCAGCAGCAGCGGAGGCGACGGTCGTCGTCTGGGGTTCCATTCCGCCGGCCGTAACCAGGAAAAAAAGCCGGTATCTTCGACCACCTTTCCCTCTTCCTCGTCGCCTCGCTCCTGCACGCTTCCGCGCCGCTCAATTTATTGGCAAGCAATCTCTGCAGCGTCGCTTCGTAGGCGATGTCCAGCAATCGTTCCGATGCGGCGGAGGGGGATGGCATTATGCGATGGAAGGTGGTTGCGGGTTCGGTTGCGATTATTTTGCGGTGGGGGAGGGCGGCGGCGATGGCGCATCGCACGCCCCTCGAGATGGCGTCGCGGAGGAATTGCTCGTCCGACGGATGCGGCGATGGCGAGGGAGGCAGAAAGTTTGTGACGGTTCGTCTTGATGCAATCAACTGCTGAAAGTTTTGGGCCGCTTGCGATTGGGTATCACGGCGTGTGAGTGTGAGGCGAGAATGATCAGCCGCAGCGGCAGCGGCAGCGATGGACGATGATGAATCAGCTTCGTCCGCAGAGGTGGCAGAGGACTTCGCCGCCACGGATGATGAGCATCTGCTTTGGACAAGAAGTGAGTTAATTGTGCTGGGAGGAGATGCATCATGACCAGAGGATGATGATAATATCGTCGATAGCGTCGGAGGTAATAGTCCACGACCGCTTATTGCTGTTACTGCTGTTACTGATGCCGACGACGCCCGTTGCCTCAATCGACGACGCGTTGATCCCCGCGGCGGACGCTCCTCCTCCCCGCCGCCGCCGCCGCCGCCGCCGCCGTTGCTACTGCTGGAACTGGCGGCGCCGCTTAAAGAAAAGAGAGCGATGGGGGGCCGCGATTGAGTCCTCGCGTTGGCGGCGAACTGCTGCATGAGATGTGAGCGGAACTGCGAGGCATTCATGGTTGAGGCCAAATAATTTTATGGTGCAAGAAATAAGGATGTCTAATTAGGGGGGCTTAGTCCTGATTTTGGGGGGGGTCGAAGGTCGATGGCTAGTATTTGGTTGTTAATCAGAAGAGTCAATGAAAGGGGGGCTCGCAAAAGTCGTCAATAACCTCATCAAATCTCATCAACAATCATTCTTGACGTTCAACTTGCTAGCTGTTCGTTGTGGCCTTTTGCCTCCTGCCCGCCTCCGCTCTCTGCTGCGCGCGCCGGCTCCCGATCCTCACACCAACCAAACAAAGACACATACTCCTACCATAAAAGAAAACAATACAATATATATACTATCATCCTAATGATGGACGAAGCATTCGCCTTACTGGACCACCTCGCCGCACGCGTAACGGCCTCGGCCGCCACCGGCCTGGCATGCGGCGCCGCCTTCGCCACCCTCAGGGGCTTGCCCGTCTTCAAAACGTCGACGTCCGCTGCCGCGTCGTGCGCGATGATATCGACGGCGTGTTTCGGGATGGAGCGGGTCGTTTATTATGGCGTGATGAGGCCGTGTGCGCCGTTATTGTTGTCGGACGATGATAAGGATGGTGATGGTGATGGCAATGGCGATGGTGGCAAGGATGCGATAATACCACCATTATCAAAGTCAGAAAAGAATAATTATGACGACAACAACAATAAATTACCATCATCGCTGCTGTACGGATCGCACGCCATTGGGGGCATGTTCGGAGGGGGCGTCGTCGGATTCTTATTCGGGGGCAAGACGCTGGCGGGGGCTTTCTTGATGATGCCCATCATGTTGGGGGCGGGAAAACTCGAATTATCGTTGGAGGAGTATCGGACCGAACGATTAAAGCAGTTGGTTCGGGAGAGCGATAATCGTTACAATAATGTCGAGGACGGTGCGAAAAGACGAAACAATTAAATGGGCGTTACTTATATTATGAACTCCGATTGCGTTGGGGACAGCTCTGACAATAATATTCATGCAAAAGATGAGATGCTATCATCATCATTTGAAGATTCTGCGATGATGCCCGATGTTGAATGTTGATACGCAATGCACCCTAGATGGGAAAGAAGAACCATGCTCGCTCGCTCGTGAATCGATTCTCCCAAACGCAATCTGACATTNCTCGCTCGCGCGTGAATCGATTCTCCCAAACGCAATCTGACATTTGGTGCAAAATAATATGAGGGTAAACAACAAACCTTTTTACAATTGAAGATTCTGCGACAATGAGGATGCAGAAAGAAATAACGAGGTGAAAAAAGTTATTATCGTATTGCATTATCTACATATGGTACTAACTGTGCGTGGATGGGAAACCTGCAGCATCAAAAATGATATTAAAAAAGACGAATCTAAACGTAAGAATATTTGAGCCCTGCTTTTCAGCCATAATATCATTGTGTATTCAAGCATCTGAGCTATGCTACCAACAAAAGCTTGGCTGCGAGTTGTGAAGCGTGCTAAGTTATGTAGTGTCTTGGCATGGGCTTGCTATCTGTTTACATTGTTTCGATACACCTCTGAAATGTGATGATATTGACAAGAGTTTTAGGTGTTGGTCCCAAGAAGGGAAATTGAGCAAGCAGATGTGTGGCTGATTCCGAGGGCATTGATGTTTGGCGTCTTCTAATGCTAAAAACAAATTAAGGTCGTTCGAAAAGATAGTCAAGATATTGATAATGGAACTTAGCTCTTCACTATTCATCGCCTTAACCGTGAGCAATTAAGGATTAATACTTTGGACCACCCATGACAGGGGTATGATTGAATGATCTCAAGGACTGTATGAAAACTCCTTCAGGGTCTTGGACCATGCATCATGCCAGCACCAAAGAAGGTATGAAATACCTTTGTGTTATCAGCAGGATCCCTACGACAGCGACAGAGTTGAGATTTGACAAGAGAGGAATGTTTTAGTTCTTGTGCCATGATAACCCTCCGTCGTCAGAAAATAACGCACTGTGGTCTCGCCATCCTGCATGTACAATGTATGGTATTGACCTTGCTCCACTCACATAGATGCGATCACCAATGCAAGCTACGTGATA
>JALLAS010000706.1:0-11763 GCA_036939415.1 Detonula confervacea
TGGAAGCATTTGAGCAAACCATGGCTTTCACCCACTACTATGCTTCAACATACTTTTCGGCTGTCAAGATCTTCTATATTGAAAGGCCCAAGGAGCCTCCAGACGGATACCTTGCCTCCTGCATCGTCCTCTTTGCCACACTAGGCATATTTTCATGCCTCACTGCATCATGTGCCGTACACCTTGCATTTTCACCAAAAGAGCACAGTGAAAAAGGTATTAATCACAAACGCAGATGTAAGAGCAAAAGATCAGCAGAATCTATCAATCGCCGTAAGGAAAAGCGCAAGAATAGACTCCTCCAAACTGACGAGAGCAAGGCAATGTTGGAATCAACCAATGCAGAATCAAATGCTGCATCAGCTTCCGAGGGAGCCCCAACTGATGAGCTTTCCCCTCATTTCGGCCCAAGTAGCTTGGATTCCAAGGGAGACTCTCACTGCCAAACCAATGAGGCTCATATCATCCAAAAGGTCTTCACTACATCTTTTGCAGGTGCAGACCTCGAGACGCTCAACACACAAGTCCCATTCGACGCAGACTCTATCTTTTTGTCTGCGACAATTCCTCAACTGGCCACATCTGCAATGACATAAGGAAGTTTGTACCCGGCACAGTCCGCAATACAGCCCGCAGGTTTTACTACTGCAACAGGTACAGGACCATGCCTCCAGGAAGGAACAGTACGTGTCCATCTCATGGACGATGACTCCAAGAGACATGTTTTCCTCTTGGAGAACTGCATCTACCTCCCTGATTCTCCAGTCAGCCTCTTATCTACAAGAAGACTAGAAGAGAAATTCTTGGACTCAGATGGAAATCCAGATGAAGAAACTCACATTGTTTCTCGATACTCCACACACAAATTGATTTGGTGCTTTGGCAAAAGATCAAAAGACTTTCCCAACCCCAGTCTCAGGCCTACCAGAGCTGCTCTTTGATGAAGGGTTTGGAGCCTTTCAAAGCTACTGCTCTGAAATTGGCTCTCCCATTCCATCTTATTCCTCATTTGGCTCAACAATTATTCCTTGCAACGAAGATAGAGTTGGCTGTGACAACATGCTTTTCATGGCAGACAAGTCAATCAAGTTCAACAATGGCCAGGGTGATCAAGACATTGTCACTTACCTGGGCCCAATGGAACATGAACATGGTCTTAAACATAAGATCATCAACTCAAGTAGCAAAGAGTTTCTGGTAGACGGCGCCATGCTATCGCCACTAGAAGAGCCTGACATAGCAAGCGTACCTGCCACAATTGAACATTACGCATCAGAGTTGCCTAATCTGACCAAAGATCAGTTGGAACAAATTGCACACCCTGAAATTCTGGACAATGATCAGCGTGAGCTCATGGCGCTACATTGCAAAATGAATCACGTACCTTTTCCAGCATTGATTCGCATGGCACAAATTGAGCGCATCAACAAGAAATTTGCCTTGCTCAAAGATCGTGTACCTGTCTATATGTCATGCATTTTTGGTATGGCTCATAGGAGACCCTGGAGATCCAAAGGCGCTCCCAATTTCATACGCAAAGACAGCGAGACAGAACCTGGTGACTGCATTAGCATCGACCAACTCGTCTCTGCTCAACCAGGTCTCATTCCACAGATGACTGGATTCCTGACTATAACATGCGCATCTGGGGAGCTACTGTCTTTGTAGATCCCGTTTCGGATTATGTATATGTCACCATCATGCGTGATCTTACCTTGAACAAGACACTCCTTGCCAAAATATCCTTTGAACGACACGCAAACGATGGCGGAGTGAGTATCAAGGCATATCGCGCTGATAATGGTAGATTTGCGGACCAGGGATTCCGTGATTCAATAGCTGAATGCAATCAAAAGATCACCTTTTGCGCTGTAGGAGCGCATCATCAGAATGGAATAGTGGAACGTCGTATCAAGGAACTTACCCTGATAGCTCGCACACTTCTTCTGCAGGCCGTTCGCCATTGGCCAGGATACATAACGACAATGCTTTGGCCTTTTGCACTGAAAGAGGCAGCATATCGTCTCAACAAGCTCACCATTAATTCAGCTGGGCAAAGTAACGAAGCGAAATTCTTTGGAGTCAAAGGAACCTCATTTGATCCAACCACGTTTCACGTGTTCGGAAGCCCAAGTTTTGTTTTGGATGCAAGATTACAATCCGGAGTCTCTGGTGCACCAAAGTGGGAGCCTCGATCCCGTCTAGGTATCTATGTGGGTCATTCACCCTCCCATGCAGGATCGGTCGCACTGGTATTGAACCCAAGAACAGGGCATGTCTCTCCCCAATTTCATGTGGTTTTCGACGATGGATTCACTACTCTCCCTTACATGGACAATAAACAAGTACCACCAAATTGGGCCGATCTTGTTGCGAATTCAAAAGAACTTGTGACTGAGAAACAATTTGACCTAGCACAGACATGGCTTTCTTCAACCTTGTCTGATTCCGAGAACAATGAAGACAATGGGACCCACTCCATGGACATTGCCACGACCAACAATGACGGAATTCATACTATGGATGTCCCATTCATTGATAGCAAGCACCATACTCAAGCACTGGACATCAATCTTGCACCCGCTGCCTCATTCTTACCTGAGTCTTCAGCATATACTGCCCCATTAACTATGGCTTCAGTCCCATTCCATACTATACCTGAAGAATCGTCACAACCTTCTGCACAGACACCTATGTCACCAGTTTGCGAGGGAGAATCACTTAATGAAGCGCCTCAAATGATCAACCTAGAGACATCTGGTCTTAGAAGATCTGCGCGACTTCGAGAAAAGTCCAAAGAAAACTCAGCTAGTAACGGTCCGACAATCATGGCTTATGCATCAACGTCTAAGAATGAACGCCCCTTCACACAATCAGCCAGAAAGATAAAGAGAATGGCTTTCTTCTCAGTATATTATGCTGTTGGAACATTGTGGTCATTTGCAACGTCATCTATGCCTCATTTTCACAATGATAGCTGCCATTCCTTCGTCGCCAGAGTGTCAAATGACTATGAAAGAATCAATGGTCTATTTGATGACACAATTAATGACATCATTCATCACGTAAAGGCCTTCTCAACTTCAAATGAGTCCTTCACATACAAGCAGATGCTCAAAGAAGAAGACTACAAAGACTTCTTTCAGGCCATGTTAGACGAAATAGAAGTGCATGAACAGCGGAATCACTGGACGCTGATGGATAGACACAACTTACCTCCAGGTACAAAAACTATTATGGCAATCTGGTCTTTCAAAAGGAAACAGTTCCCATATGGCAGTCTCAACAAGCATAAGGTACGCCTATGTGCACATGGAGGACAACAAACTTGGGGACAAGACTATTGGGACACATATGCCCCTGTAGTTACTTGGGCCAGTGTCCGTATGCTTCTCATAATAGCAAAGATACACAAGCTCGAATCAAAGAGTATTGACTTTGTCCTGGCCTTTCCTCAAGCTGACCTTGACGTACCGGTATATATGGAATTACCATCTGGCGTGACACCTGTTGATACCAATGACTCAAACAGCAGAAAATATGTATTACGTTTGAACAAGAGCTTGTATGGCCTAAAACAAGCAGGACACAATTGGTTCGAGAAACTAAGAACCGGTCTCCAAGACAGAGGATTCTTTCAAAGCCAAGTAGATCTATGTGTCTTCTACAGAGATGGATGCATTGTATTGACCTACGTAGATGACTGCATCATAGTTGGCGATAACATGGCCATTGTGGACTCAGTAATACAGTCATTACACGAAGGAGACGAGGATTTTGAACTGACTGATGAAGGTAGCATCGACAAGTACCTGGGTGTCTTGATCAAAGATATAGATGAGACTAGCTTCGAAATGAGCCAACCTTTTCTCATAAGACGCATCATCCAATTTCTATCTTTGGACGAGAACAAGACACGTAGTAGAGACACTCCAGTCGGAAAGCCTCTCCTGAATAAAGACCTTGATGGATCACCACGCAAACACCAATGGTTGTACCGTGGTGCTGTGGGTATGCTTAGCTACCTATGCAACAGCGTACGTCCAGAAATCCAGATGGCTGTCCATCAAACAGCTCGCTTCTCAGTCAACCCAATGAGATCTCATGAACTTGCCATAATGAGAATAGGCCGATACTTAGTGGATAATCCTGACGGTGGAATCGTATACAAGATAGACAAAACAAAAGACCTAGAAGTTTACGTGGATGCAGACTTCGCTGGTGGATGGAACGCAGCTGACTCGAGCAGTGCAGACAACGTGCTTTCAAGAACCGGATTTGTCATTTGTTATGCCAACTGCCCAGTCATATGGTGTAGCAAGCTTCAAACGGAAATTGCTCTCTCAACAGCAGAAGCAGAATACATTGCTTTGTCACATGCATTGCGTGAGGCCATTCCGATCCAGAACCTGGCTAAAGAGATCAACTGCGTATTTCCACTTCATATCCCGACAACAGACTTTTGCTTAACCGTTCACGAGGACAACCTATCCACTATTACAATGGCCGAGTCCCTCAAGTTCACTCCTCGAACAAAACACATCGCGATCAAGTATCATCACTTCAGGAGTCGTGTACGTTGTCCATACAATCCTCGAGGGGATATTCATGTGAAATACATCTCTACGAAAAAGTAGCTTGCAGACAGCTTTACCAAGCCAGTGGATGATACCACGTTCTTCACTCTTAGGAACATGCTATGTGGATGGTAATGTCTACGTATCTATGCTTACATACTTGATTCCGAGGGAGTGTGAGCATATGGATATGGGTGCTCAAAAGAGTGTATTTAAACCTTTTGTATTTTGAATCAAAGGTTTTCATATTTGAATCTCTCATGTAAATAATACTTAAGAACACTTTTCAACCAACGCTGATTTCATCACCTAGAATAGTCAGAGGCGCCCAGTCCCCACCAGCCTTCAGCTCCATCTCCACCTCCTGATACAAGCTGCCAACCTTCTTCATCAGCCTTCCCAAAATCCTATTATCTTTGTTACTGGAACTGGAACTGGAACGGCCGGATGCCCAAAGAAACTGTCTCTCTTCTGCAACCCACCATTTGTTGTAGTACTTGCTGAAGAAGCCCAACACTCTGTGATACTCAGGAGACATCAACTTTCCTCGCAAACAAATCACCCGAATAAGACTGTCACGTCTGAGATACATCACCTCTTCGGCTTCAGCATTATCTCCATCATCCGGTGCAGGCGAGGTATCATCCTTTCTTGCTGCTGCCTTTTGACTGAACCGTCTGCCATTACAATATTTTCATTTCGAAGAGGTTGTAATCGCTCATTTTTCCAACCTGCCCAGCTGAAGAAGCTGCACCAAGTCAAGGGCACACTGACTGACGCCACCAATGTTGTCGCACTCCAATAATCCTCTAAATGACTCACATGCCCGCTTCCAGCTCCTACATCAAAGAAGTTGTCAATCTCCACCTGTTCATTCGTCTCTTCACCCACAGCATTCACCAGTACCACATCATCCACATTAACAACAGCTGCATCTCTGATCTCTGATTACAGCGACATAATGTTCATTAACATCAGAAGACAGAGACAACACTTCACCTGATTGATCATCCACAATCTTGGAAGCATCATTGTCGGTGAGCTCATCGGCATCCTCAACGGCATCTCCCAAATTCATTACTGGAACAGGACCAATTCCGCCGTATAAGGCCCGTGTAACCCTTGGATCCTGTCTTGGCCTTTCAACAAGCTGGTATATCATTGATCGTAGATGCTCTGAACTTTCAATACGCACAGCAAAAGGAGACAAACCATTACCGCTCTCCACACCAAACAATGCAAGGAAACTTGTCATCCGTATATCGGCCGCCTCAATCACACCTTGGACCTCATCCCAAAGCTGGGTGACAGCCGTAGCATCAAGATCTACATCAACTAGGCCAGCAGTAACTCCAGCCGAACCTGCCCGTAACGAAGAAAGGAACTCTGGAAAGGTTTGCTAGTATCCGTGGAAATATGTGTTGGAACGAGAAATGATAAGATTGCTCTCAATCAGAGTCTGTCAAAGAATGTTGGTCCGCATAACTATGCGAATCAGCTGCTCCATGTTGAACTTCCTCAGCATCATTCTCCAAAAGCCATAGTGATGCTAGTTGCCGTCAGAAGTACATCTTTGGCTGTATTTGATATCACTCCTTGTGATGAGGAACACGGTGCCAACTGTTTCCAATATCATGTTCCTTTTAGTCATCATCACGGTGCTCCCTGATGTTTGGAAAGATGTAAACCAAAGCATTTTTACCCACGAGTAGAATGCCCTCTCCTTCCATCCCGCTGTCTTCGAGTTAACTGTGTATGAACGAATCCTCATGAAGACAAGGAATACAGCAGTCACAGCACAGTTCCAAACATCAGAATAGCTGGTATTGACAAGATTGGTGAGAGTGTTGCACGATGTCAATATCATCAGCAAAGCATCCAATGCAAAGTCGTTGATTCGCCACAGCTCCTTTGCCACACCAGCATCCTTCAACATCCGAGGGTCAAACACGCGATTCCCAATTAATGCCGCTGAAGGCCCTCCAATCAATTGATACCGGTTTTTCTTTACATTATGGTTCGTGTCTGCTGGGAGATAAATGTGATTTTCTTTTCCTCACATTATGGTTTATGTCTGGGAGAGAAATGTGATTTTCTTTCTCGTACAAGTAATCCCGAGTCACTTGCAAATTCCGCTGAACCTCAGAAGCTACACCATCTGTTGAAGTATTCAGAACCGCCACATTTCCAGCCTTCTTAGCACCTGCCTTACAGGCATCCATTACCGTGCTACCGAAATTGTTGCTGGCATTAATGCTCTGCGGCAAACCCAGAAGGCAAATATAAGGACAGGTTCCAGGAGCTACCTCTTGAAAGGTAAGGATTGCTACCTTCACTTCAGAGGCAGGGTCATCATACTTCCCATCCTTGCATTCTTGGAGGAGCCCATGCAGTTTGCCGGCACACTTGTCTTTAACATTTAAGAAATGATTTGGAGATTTGCCTCCTACAATCACACCATGCCTTGCATCAATTTGCCATGCAGGAACCAGGCAAGTGGCATCTACACCAACGGTGAAGGTTACTTGCATTGTATAGTTGTCACAACCAACCCGGATCCTGTGGACTCGATCCACCACTAACTCCACCATGTGTTCAGAGGTTAGGTTAATGAAGGCATTCTCCTGACAATCAGCAATGAGATTCTTCATCCAACAAAGGGACACAGAGCACAAGTTCCCCAATACATACTCAAATGCTTTCTTGTCACCACTAGCTGCAATGGCCATAAAAAGTTTAACACCTTTGAACCATACTTTGGATTCTTCACACCATCAACCTTGGCAACATATGCCTTCATCATGTTGACAATCAAACTCCCTCCAAACTCTTTGTTCGAGTTATAGTGGTGAATGAACTTGATGAAAAAACTGTCAACGCCAGGGCTTTATCTGGGTGTACTCACAACAATGGAAGCCTCCTCACTTGTACAGAGACTTAGAGAAATCAACACCACATCTGACCCTGTATTTGAGTGCCTTGTCCTCCTGAGTATATATGTATATATTTGTTTATGAACTCGATAGCACGCAGTAGCTTGTGTTCTTGTTCCTTGATAATCTGGCGTGATTTTCTACTAGAGGTTTGTCTGTCATTTAGATTGAATACATAGATTCACACACTTGAAATACTCACCTCAACCTGTCACATTCTGCACACGAAAAAAATCTTCCCTTCCTGGTTTTACGAAGAGACCCCCTTGCATGTCTGCAGCAATCACTGAACAACTGTGAGAAACTGTTCCTTCCTAAGGCAGTGTATCCAATAATATAGCTTGAGTCCTCGGTAACTGTCAAATAGAGGGCGCACACATGCATATATTCACAGATCTCTTTCTTCAGGTAGTCAGGTAAGACTCCTTCCCAAGTAGCTATCTTCTGATGTGACAAACGCTCTGTTGTTAAGTCAACCATCTCACTGATAAGGTCAATGGGTTCCGTCCTGGATGGAGCAACTTTCTTTGATGATATTCTCTTTTTCCTTCTTATCCCCCTCTATAATGGGCTTGAGGAAGCTAATCATTGGCACCTGATACTTGTTGAGCTACAAGAGAGCCGCCTTCTTGATGCTTGTCAACTCCTCTCCATCAGACTTATTCTTGAACTCAAGCTGTTTTATTTGTTTCTCATGATGGGCCCACTCTCTGTGCTTGGCATCATATTTCAAATGATCATTGAATCGACTTATATTCCATGGTCAATTTGTCCTGACTGCTAACTGCCACCCTCTTTCCGCAGCTGCAATAGTACCAGAGACCAAACTTGACATCGACTTGGGCACAGTACTCATTGTACTTCAGTATCATTAAGTATTTGTTATAAGAATCACTGTCCTTCCCAGGTGGGATAAATAACAGTGCCTCCTGGATATTATCATCAACATGTCTGTCATGTTAGAAGATTCAATATTTGATTCAAAATTGGAAAATGAGGTAGTATTTTGATGAAGAGGAATTGCATTATTGTTTGATAGAAAAATATAAAACATTTACTCATTGCCCAATACTTTCACTTCATCTACCTCATTCCTAGCTATATCAGCCATGCTTTGGGCAAGCATCTGAGCAATATCATCATCTGTCTCACTTTCCAAAAACACCTGAGCAATGGCATTGTCATTCATTGTTTCTGTAGTAGTATCGACTTTTACATTTCTATATTTAGTTGATGCAACACCAAAAAGTGAATGTAAACATGAATTGTGTGGATATGAATACGTGATATCAAAACAAAACATAAACTCACTGTCTCTCGTCAGGGTATACTAGCTCTCTTTGTAACGCCAGAGCAATGTCAGCATCCGGCTCTATAGTGGGATGAGGATCTTCCACATCAATGGTGTATCCAATATTGAAAATATTTCTCTCAAACAGTTCATCACAGGCAAATCCAAATCCAAAAGCCACTCCCTTTTTGATA
Source organism: Detonula confervacea (assembly GCA_036939415.1). Taxonomy (NCBI): domain Eukaryota; phylum Bacillariophyta; class Thalassiosirophyceae; order Thalassiosirales; family Thalassiosiraceae; genus Detonula; species Detonula confervacea. The sequence continues at coordinate 8,996 of JALLAS010000706.1, forward strand.
TCTTCAGACATCTTCTTCCATATCTCAGGGGTGGTAACAGGTCTGACATGGAGCTGGAATGATTGGCCACTTGGTGTTGACAATGTTGTAGTTGTTTATGGTTTGTGGGTATGGGAAGTGATCATTGATCTGTTTGGGTACTGAAGGGCCTGTGCTGATGGATCGAGGTGCAGAAGGGCCAGACCATTGGCCTTCACCCTAGTATAGTATTATTATGAGGGGGTGAGACAAAGAGTTGGAGAGGTGAGTATCAAAGTGAGTTCGAATTTGAATAGTAGGATATCAAACTCACGGCTTTGGAGCAGCAGCTCCAGCAGCATTCGAGGTTGCCTCCCCCCAAGGACGGGTGGAGCAGCATCAGATCAAGGGATCGTAATGTTCAGAGCATTGGCCGTCACCCTCGCATAGTATTAGTATGAGAGGATGAGGCAATGAGTTTGGGAGGTGAGTATCAAAGTGTGTTCTAATCTGAATAGTAGGCAATCAAACTCACGGCTTTGGAGCAGCAGCTTGATCAGCAGCAGCTCCACCTGGCGGAGCAGCATCCGATCAAGGGCTCTTAATGTGCAGAGCATTTTCTGTCACCCTAGTATATTATTAATACAAGGGGATGAGGCAAAGATCTTGAGAGGTGAGTACCAAAGTGAGTTCGAATTTGAATAGTAGTGGAAATCAAACTCCCACTCACAGCTTTGGAGCAGCAGCTCAAGCAGCATCCGAGGTTACCCCCCCTCAAGGACAGGAGCCAAGTAACAAGCAGCGATGTGTGACTGTTGAAGAATATTTTGAGGTTGAAGTTGAGGCTTTGGAGGGAGGATGATGAGCCTTTTAGGTTGAAGTTTGATGTTCCAATGACGCCTTCCGCTTAACAGGTGAGGAGCCTCTCCCCTGCTCCGTGTTGGCTTCCCCGTCCTTGCTCTCGTGGGCTGATCCCAAGCAAACCCTGGCTTTCATTTGTTGACGATAATACAAAATAATTGTTATAAGCAATGATCCGTGGATTGGAGCGTGTTTGCATAATAGGCACCTCCTTCAAAGTTGGTGAGTTTGCTGCTACATATGCCGTCCATGCTGATGTAGTGTGCTGGATGCCACATATGGTGGGTGCTGAAAACTGGGCGTAAATGGAGCAGAAGAAGAAGCATTACCATATAGGTGCCTGCATTGGGAACCACACCTATCAGCTTCTTATTGCCTAATTTTCTCTGCACCATTTCTGAAGCGGTATTCACATACTGCTTCTCCATAACATCCAACTGGACCACATTACCCTATCCTCTCCAACACACTCATCCACCAATAACTGATTGATACCCTCTCCCTTTGTGTCAAAAAAAATACGTGGACGTCATTGTGCTTTTCCAGGATGCACTGGCGGAGTGCATATCCTTGGTCTTTGTTTACTCCCGTGACGGGGTAGGATTTTAACGGCGGTGTAGTGGATAGTGTGGTGGTAGCAAAGGCGGTGGCAGTTACGGCCAAGCGGAGAAAGAGTTGGATGATGGTTTGCATTTGTTTGAAAAAAAATTATGAATCAGATGGACCAAAGGAAAAAAACTCTTGAGTGAGGAAACTTTCTATGAACGTACGTACCTATGAAATGGTCAATAACTGTAATGACAGTATCACCAATAGAGAGACGAGGGGTCCAACTCACTCTGTCTCATGCTAGCTTCCCTACTATGTACTTCCAAAAAGCAGGTGGACTCTGCTTGAGGCCGTATAAGGTTCGCTTCAACTTGAGGACCTTTGTATTGCCCTTCTTACCATACTAGGTGATTCCATGTGGCATGGGAAGATACACATCTTCACCTTCAGGTAGATGTACGTGTGAAAGGCACAAGTTGCATCACTTTATTTGGACACCAGATCTAGGAGGCATTCCAAAATAAGGAGCAAGCAAGCTGTTGCCCACATCACTTCAAATTAGTCAACCCCTTCTATCTGGAAATCTCCTTGATCATAACATTGTGCCTTGAACTTTTTGATGAGGCCATCATGAAATCGTGTGTATTGAAAAGCCCACGTTGAAGACAACACATTCATCTCAAGGGTTCTTTTCTCAACAGACCAATCGTCCATCTCTAAGTTTCAATTTCGATACAAGCAAATTCCCCATATTCACAGTAAAATGGTCCATTCATAGCTTACGTCCAGTCAGGGTTATCAACATTTTGTTGCCCTTTGATTTAGCTGCAAGCATTAAAGGATGCAGCCAGTTTACTACCAAAACTTCAATTGAACCATTGAAGCCACAATCATTAGTAGCAAAGTTAACAAACCTTGCTAAGTCACTATTCAAAAGCAATTTTGCACTTGGGACTTCCCATTGCATGCTGCACATTGTATCATTTGCTTCTTGAAGCTTTTGACAGAAGAGTCTTGATATACTATATCTTCTTTCTTTTCAGCCTTGCAGTTCTTGGAGGTTTTGTTTTGGGACAAGCGTACAAGCGCATCTTGGCTTGTTATGTTCAATAAAACTTGAATCATGCATATTGTTAGTCGCCAGACTCGTGCAACATCTATCAAAGGCAGAGTAAGTATTGTCACGAATATGTAATGCTCCTTCCATTTGTAGGATATATAAGTTTCTAGTTAATTTGCATACAACCCCCCGGATCGTTTCTTCTCTGCAGTGTTGCTCAATGGCTTGAATGATCACTTGATCAACAGCTTGGACGAAAGCCTGCAAACAATCACAGCTTGAACAATAGCCTACTTGAGCAACACCAGCTTGAGCAACAATGATAACTTAGGCAATGTCT
>JALLAS010000707.1:0-11756 GCA_036939415.1 Detonula confervacea
AGGATGGTGTCAACGTACTCTGATCTTTCGAGATCGGCCGGCAGGCTGATTCAGTAAAAAGTGGCGGGAAATAATATTAAGCTCATAAACCAATAGTACTTTACCTAGTAAAGTACTTATGAGTTCCACCCCGCTTCAAGTCATAGATGGGAGCCATCTCCTTCGTCTACCAGTAATGTTATCCTTGTTGATTTATTGTCAATGATGAAAATCCTCTGACTTTTGCCCCAGTGGGGAAATTGGGCAGCACTTCCAGACTTTTGGACATCTGATGTTTGCAGTTACTATTAAGGATAGATTTGTAGAGAGGACGGGAGAGAAAGGTCAGAGGAATATTTGAGTAGCACTTCCAACTTTGGGAGGAGGTAGGAGGTAAGATGGTGGCATTGGTAGAAGAATATGCACGTGCAACGAAATCTTTAGCAAGATGTTTGTTGCTTGTTCCGGAAGTGCCAATACTAATATTAGTAGGAGGTGTTGCTAGCATGCAAATAAGACGATATAGTTTGGGCGTGGCGTTGCACCATTGATGAAGGAGACAAATATGATGATGATGAGTTGAAAGGACAGAGGGGCATAGCTGGAGAGCCTAATGCATGACATTGATGACAAATTTGTTGGAGATGATGCATGATGAATGATGGGTGGATGTGCATGGATTTGAGATGACGATGTTGTAGTTGGTTCTTCATTCAAATTATGAAGAGAACAAAATAATGGACGAAGAATTGCGATCGCTTGCGTTGACGTGTTGTGCAACCTTCATGTGGTTTCCACCAGTGTTGTTGTGTTTGATGTTGATAACGCTGACGATCTTGAAGAAGATAAAATGCAGTTGTAGCAGGAGCGCAGTAGATCACCTCTTGAAGAAGATACGATGCAGCTGTAGCAGGAGGGCAGTAGATCACGTAATGAGAGAATCTTGTCGTAATAGTAGGAGCATAGCAAATCACGACGGTGTTGCTGTGTTGATTTGGATTCGGATTTGTGGCGCTTACTTGCTGTTGTAATTATGGCAAAGGTTGTGAAGTTGAAGCGTTGCTGTTTTGGTATCGTTGCTATTATGGTTGGCTGAAATAATGAGAGCGCTGGTGACGTGTGCGTCCTGGAGCGTGAACGCCGGGCGGACTACTGACTGTCTACCGGCCAGGAGTCCGGCCATCCAATGCAAGGCTTGGGACTACAATCTTGCATTTGCATTCTTTGCAACTTCAACTCAGCTTCGAATTACAACAAATAATGACAATATTGGCACCTTCAACTGCAACAAATAATGACAATACTGGCGCTAGCAGCACCTATATCATGCAGTGGACCATGCACTGCCATTGGCACACCTTGCACTGCACCGCCCAGACCCAATGCACCAGCCATTAGTAAATACATCAATCATGATATGTTTTCAAGGATTTAGCATCAAAGAGTATAGTCTCAATGATATTTCCAATATCATGGATGGCGATTATGACTATGCTAATTGACTAACTTTAAGCGTTGAGGGTGTGATTAAAGAGTGTTCTACCTAGGGCACGCTTTTAACTAGTGCAAACGACCTCTGTGCCTCAGGGTGCCTTCGGCATATTTACACCCGTAAAAAGGGCAGTCGGTAGCCTAAACAGGGTGCCCCCCCCCCCAGATACAACACCAGTATCCCAGGGCTACTTGGGACTATCTAGTAATGGTCTGATATAATATTATTGCATGGTAACAGTAAGTAGTATTATCAGTATGGATCTTGTAGTACTTATTCCAATGTGTAGAATTATTTATTGCAACACTTGCATCCCCTCCATCTGCAACATTAAGCTTCGTATCTTGAGTTATGATAACTCAAATACACACTATGTATTATAGATACAAACCATATTTGTTTTGGATTGTGATGCAATCGATCAAGCGACTGATACTTATTAGAAGCTTGCAATTCAAGTCTTTCGCCACCGACCACAACATTTCAGATTTTTCAGTGCGCGGTCGGTGCGTGATTGATGGAATAGATCCATTATTTTTTGTTTTTTGATCCATTCCCCGGCCGCGCCGGCGGGCCCGGCCGGCCGGCCATCTGTTCTCATTGGCACCTCGACTGCTGCATCTGCCAGGCTTTTGGTATTCGCGGGGGATCTTGTCTTATTAGGGGGCTTATCTACACGGTGCCCGCACTACCCCAGTACATAGGAGTACTAGGAGTATGCTCCGACTTCGCTTGCTATATAAAGGTAGCGAGTGAACGATGTGGGTGCCACGTGGAGGTCATTTGAGGGTTTTTGAGCCTGGGTTATGCGCGGGGCGGCCCACACGCCCGAAATTCCCAAAAGCTTGGCATCTGGCTGCATGCATCCGATTATCTTATGTGTTCATTTTTTATGTTATGCATCCATATCATTCATCGATTGGAACACCACACGACAGATTCGAAAGAGACTCGGCGGAAATAGGCGCCTTTTGAATATAGAGATAGACCTTAGCAAATTATTATCTACAGTCGGAGAGAGAGCGTCGCACGAAGAGAGCGACTAGGGGGGTGAACCAACCGACCGCAATTAGGTACTAAATAACGCTCGCACGCAACAAAAAAAACCCATCCATCAATTCGATCATGAGGCTCGCCGCAGCCTGCCTCTTCCTCCTGGCCGCCTCCGCCGCGCCGGTCGACTCCTTCCAATGGAATCCCCTCCGCCGAGCGGCCACCTCCGACCACCGCGCGTCTCAAAACATCGTCCATCAACGGCACCCCGCCATTCTGGCCGCCAAAGACGACGACGACGATTACGATTACGACGAAGAGCCCAAACGAGTCGGAGGCTTCAACCTCAACTTCGGAGGCAACAACAACAGGAAGAAGAAGAATAACCCCAAGCCTCCCCCGTCGCGCGCGCCCAAGTCCGCCGACGACATCACCGTCAAGGACTTGGACGCCCGGCTCGGCGACGAGATCGAGGGCGCGTTGCGCAGCGCCGAGCGGGACCTGATCGGCAACACCGGCAGTAGTACCGGCAACAAGTGGGATCAATTGCGAGCCCAGGCGTTCGCCGCCACGGACAGCTTCAAGGCCAAGGTCAAGGCCGCCACCACCGCGCCGGAATTGCTGGAGGAGGCCGCCGGCTACGAGGAGACCCCGGGGGAGGAGGCCACGAAGAAGTACGAGAGCATCGACGTCACCGCTTCCTCTTCCTCCTCTAGCGTGAGCGACGACGACGACGAGGAGGCGGATTTGTTGGCGGCGCAGAGGGAGGCGGACGAGGCCGAGCTGGAGCTCCAGGCGGCCGAGGAGGAAGCCGCCATGTGGGAGGCCGAATTGGCCGAGCTGGAGGCCGCCGCCGCGGAGGCCGAGATGGAGGCGGCCGCCGCCGAGGCCGAAGCGTCCGAGGCAGCGATGGCCGCCGACGCCGCCGAAGACGATATCCAGGAAGAGGACGAGGAGGCGTTGAGCTCCATGTCGGAGGCGTACGAGGAAGCCCTCGCGGCCGCCAACGACAACGTGGACCTGCTCTCGAGCCAAATTGCGGCCCTGGAATCCGAACTGAGCGCGGCCGCCTCCAAGATGGAAACGTCCGCGGAGGACAAGGAGAGGATTTCCGCCGAGTACGCCTTTTTGGCCAAGAATTACGGCGATCTGCAAGCCTCTCGGAGCGATGCCGAGGCGGAGATTATCAAGAGAAAGGGAGAGCGGGAGGAGAGCGTCAAGAAGCTGGAAGGGGAGATTGCCGCATTGCAATCCCGAATCACCGCTTTGGAACGTCAGCTGACCGACACCGAGGCCAAGTACTTATTGGCCAAGGACGAGGCCGAGAAGTGGCAGGCGGATTACGAGAAGCTCTCCAGCGAGATGCAGGGGAAGCTGGGCATGGCCAAGGATGATAATTGGAAGTTGAAGATTCAGGTTTTGCAGTTGGAGAAGGAGATGGAGGATGCGACCGATGCCAAGGGCAGTAAAGAGGAGGAGGTTAGTGCGAGCGTGGAGGCTTTGAGGAAGGAGTTGCAGGCGAATAAGGAGGAGGCGGATAAGAAGGTTATGGAGTTGAAGAAATCGTTGCAGAAGGCACAAGAAGAAAAAGCCTCGCTGGAGAAGAAGAGCGAGGCCGCGTTGACCAATGCCGTGGAGGAGGTGCGGACGAAAATGAATGTCGAGGTCGAACAGTTGAAGGAGACCTTGAAGGCCAAGGAGGGGGAAATGAGCGAGAAGGAACGGGCGATGAAGGATGTCCAGGAGGAACGGGGGGAGGTGGAAGGTTTGATGAAGGATATCAAGTGAGTTTTCGTTTGCAGTCATGTTTATTCACATCTCATGTCTTGGTGGTTTGATAGGAACTATGATCACATCATAGGTCACATCTTGTGTCTTGTTTCTTTTTGAATGGCTTGATATGAAAAAATGATCACATCGTGTGTCACTCATCTTCATTCTCTAAATCAAACCGCAACGCATAGATCTCTTCGCGAGTCTCTCGAGGAAGAGCAGTCAGAATCCACCGCAACATCCGCCGACTACGAAGAGCGCATCAAAGCCTACGTGGCCGAGGAAGGAGCGCTACAGAAATCCTTGACCGAAAAAGAAGCCGCCATTGTCGGCCTCACCAAGGAGAGCGACGCCGCCTCCAAGCAGGTTCAGGCCCTCCAGCAAGAAATCCAAGCCCTCCAAAGCAAGCTCGCCAATGCCCAAGAGCTCGAAAACGCCAACGCCTCCCTCCAAAAGGAATTGTCCGATGCCACCTCCGCCTTCGACGCACAAGCCTCCGCCATGAAGAAGCAATTGACCGGCACCGAATCCATGATCGTAACGCTCGAGCAGGAGTTGGACGCCAAGCTCAAATTGGTCTCCGCCGCGGAAAATGCCCTGGAGGAAACCAAGGCGACTTTGACAAATGTTCAGGGACAGTACAAGGAGGCGGCCGAGGCGGCGTTTGGACTTCAGGACGAGCTGACCGCCGCTGCTGCCAAGTTGGCCCAGGCGGAAGCGGCGCAGCTCGAGGCATCGGCACAAGAGTCCGAGGCCGCTGATGCCATGTCCAAGCAGATCCACGCATTGCAATCCCAATCGAACACACTAGCAGCTCAATTGAAGGAGGCCACCGACAAGGCCGCCGCCTCCGAACAAACTTTGAAGGACTACGAATCCCGCGTCGAATCCATGCAGGGAACGCTAATGCAATCCTCCACCTCGGCCACCTCCACGCAAAACGAATTGACGACGCTCAAGAACGAATTGCTGGCCGTGAAGCAGAATGCCAGGGCGGCGTTGGAAGGGCAATCTCAAAAGAACGAGGCGTTGCAATCGGAATTGGACAAGACGAAGAAGAGCATGGGGGATGCGCTCGCCGAGGCCAATGTGGAGATCACGCAACGAGGACATATTTTGGAGATCAAGGAACGGGAGCTGCAGCAGCTGCAATCCAAGTATGCCCTCCTCGTCGAGGACGGAAAGGTTTCTCAAAGCGAGGCCAAAAAAGAGATTGACGCGAGGGTGCAGGATTTGATGAGGATGGAGGCCAGTTTGAAGATGCAGCATGAGGAGCGGGGGGTGTTGGAGAGGGAGATTGAAAAGTTCAAGGGTGAGATTGAGAGGGTGAAGGGCGAGGCGAGGAAGAGTGGGGATGTGAGGGATGGGGAGATGAAGAAGATGGAACAGGTGAGTCTGTTTAGTTATTTTGCACTTGACAGTCTGTCCATGTTGTTTTCATTGCAGTTCTAACTCTTTCCTATTTTGTTCTCAATGCCTTTTATTCAGATCATTGCCACCCTCAAGGCAACCATTGCCGAAGAGCAAAAACTACGCAATGACGCCCTTGAGGGCAGGTAGGGTCTCGAGGCCACCCTCCAGAAGAAGATCGATCAGCTCACCGCCGACATTGCCGCCATCCAACAGAATGCCAACAAGGCCGTGCAGGCCAAGGACCAAGAAATGCAGCAGATGAATGCCGCGATTGAGCAGTCCAAGGCCGCTACAGCGAACGAAGGCGCCAAGAATCGACAGCTGCAAGCAGAGCTGGAGAAGGTGACCAAGGAGATGAATGGGGAATTGACCAAGGCAGATAATGGCATCAAGCAGCGCGACAATGCCCTCCGCGCGAAGGAGGGCACGCTTTCCGAATTGCAAACCAAGAACCAACAGCTCTTGATCGATATGGAGAACGCCGAGCTCGCATCCCAGCAGGATGCCAAATCCAAGACCAATGAAATAGCCTCCCTGCAGGAGATGGTGTCCAATTTGACTGCCAATGTCGATAAGGAGGTCAAATTGCGACAGGACGTCTTGGCCGGGAAGGAGGGAGTGGAATCCATGCTTCAGAAGAAGATGGACGAGATGACCGCCGAGATCAACGGTGTGCGTGCCGATGCGAAGAAGAGGTTGGATGCGCAGGTGCAGGAGTTACAGAAGATGGAGGCCGCATTGCAGAACGAGGGCAAGGAAAAGGGAGCGTTGGCCAATCAAATTGAGCAGTTGAAGAAGAACATGGGCAGCTCTCAAGGTGAAGCCCAAAAGGCTATTGATGGACGCAATGCGGAGATCAAGAAGATGGAAGGAGTCATTGCCGCATTGAAGTCCAACATTGATCAGGAACAAAAGCTCAAGGGCGAAGCCCTGCAAAGCAAATCCGAGTTGGAAGCTGCACTCCAAAAGAAGATCGAGCAGCTCTCCCAAGGCATCACCGTGGCCCAAAAGAATGCACAGGGTGCCGCCCAGGAGGCAGAACGCAATGTCAACCAGCTCACTGGCCTAATTGCCAAGCTGAGGGAGGACATTGCCCTGGAGACCAAAAGGAAGGCGGAGGCCACCCAAGAACGGGATGGGCTCAAGTCCAAGCTGCTTCAATTGGAGCAGGAATGGAAGCAGGGTGCATCGAGCAATATTGCGGCGATCAAGCAGCGGGATACTCTGTTGAATACCATGAGGGCTGATTTAAATAGTTTGGCCAAGTTGAAGGATGATGTGCAGAAGGAAAAGGATGCGGTGGAGAGAAGTCTGACAGCGCAGAACTTTGGTAAGTCCCTGAATTTATCACATTTTCTTGTCATCTTTATAGTTATTCATCCAACTCAATTGATTTGTTTCACCCTTCAAATGCAGAGCTGAAAAACAAGATTAGCTCGTTCAAAATGACCGCTGATCAATCCATCAAGTCCAAATCTGACGAAGTGGAGAAGATGAACCAAATCATTTCAGAGTTGCAGTCTAAAATGGCAGCAGAGTCCAAGTCGCGGGATGCCACCATTGTCGAGAAGACTGCAGCATTGGCAAAGATGGAGAAGGCCTTGCAAGATCAATATAAGCATGTGGATCAGCTATCTGGAGCGGTCAATGAGGCTCGATCTGTTGCCAATAAGGCGGCAATGACCAATTCAGATGGATTCAAGCAGACAGAAGCTGTTATTGCTGAATTGAAGTCCAAGATTGAGAACGAGGCCAAATTGCGCCAACAGGCCCTTGACGAAAAAGCCTCGATGGAATCCAAACTCCAATCCCAGCTTCAGCAACTTCAGAGTGATATCATCGCCAGTCGATCCAATGCGGAGTCGACCGTAAACAAGCTGAAGGATGAGCTCGAGAAGCAAACTCTCAAGGTACAGCAAACGGCGGCAGTTGCCCAGCGAGCCCAGCTTCAAGCAATGGATGAGGCAAAGGCCAAGGCTGCTATTGAAGTGAGGATGGCAAAGCAGGCGGCGGAAGCCGAGCAAGCTAGGAAGATGGCGGAGGAAAGTGCCCATGCAGGAGCGCAGGCTAAGGCCGTAGCTGAGGCCAATGCAGCCAAGGCCAAGCAGCAGGCTCAGGAGGATGCTATGAAGTTGAAGGCAGATGCCCAGGCATTAGCAGTCAAACATCAACAGCAAGAGGTCCAACGAGCAAGGCAACTTGCAGATGCTGAAGCCAAGGCTGCTGCTGAGGCCAGGGCCGCCGCAGACGCTAAGGCCCAGTTGGCCGACGCACAGGCAGAAGCCCAAGCCAAGGCTGCCGCGGCCAAGCAGCAGGCCCAGGATGATGCAATGAAGCTTAAGGCGGAAGCCCAGGCATTATCAGTCAAACAGCAACAGCTAGAGGTCCAACGAGCAAGGCAACTTGCAGATGCTGAGGCTAAGGCAGTTACTGAGGCCAAAGCCGCGGCAGACGCTAAGGCCCAGCTGGTCAAAGCGCAGGCAGAAGCCCAAGCCAAGGCTGCCGCGGCCAAGCAGCAGGCCCAGAATGATGCAATGAAGTTGCAGGCGGAAGCCCAGGCATTAGCAGTCAAACAGCAACAGCAAGAGGTCCAACGAACAAAGCAACTTGCAGATGCTGAGGCTAAGGCGGTTACTGAGGCCAAAGCCGCCGCAGACGCTAAGGCCCAGCTTGCTGAAGCAACGGCAGAAGCCCAAGCCAAGGCTGCTGCTGATGTGTTGGCGGTCAAGGCCAATCAGCAGGCCCAGGATGATGCAATGAAGTTGAAGGCGGAAGCACAGGCATTGACGGCCAAGCAGCAACAGCAGGAGGCACAAATGGCAAAGCAGCTGGCAGATACAGAAGCTAAGGCAATGGCTGAAGCAGAAGAGGCAGCCAAGACGAAGGTGGAAGAAGAGGAGATGAAGGCAAAGGTGGTGGCCAAGCTCAAGAATGTCCGACAGGAGATGCCCAAGCCCAAGGGATTTGGGAAGAAGCCTCCCCTTGCCGCCACGAAAAAGCCCATGCCGGAAGTCAAGCAGGCCCGGGTTGATAGAATGAAGGCTGCTTTTACCGACAATGTAACTCAGGAGGATGCTCCAGTAGAAGAAGCAGCAGCAGTGGCTCCCGTTCTGGCGGAGGGCATGACAGTTGATCAATTGAAGGCCGCTTTTACTACTGCATCAGAAGAAGCAGCGGCAGCGGATCTCATTCTGAAGGAGGGCATGACAGCCGAAGAGGCTGAATTGGCACGAATGCAGCGTATGGAGAAAGTGGACGAGCTCGCCAAGATGTTGCGCATGGTCAAAAAGGAAGAGGAATCCAAACAGCCTTCTACTGTTGCTGTTGCCAAAAAGGAGGAGGAATCCAAAAAGCCTTCTACTGTTGTTGTAGCTAGTGCTAGTGATGATGCTGTTGTTCCAAAGAAGAGGAATCCTCTAAGAGAGCTCATCAAGCCCAGCGGACAGGGAGGCAGCTTTCCCAAACGAAGGACTTTGCCAACTCCCTCCTCTCGCACTGCGAGCGGAGCCACTGCCAAGAATCCGCTCATGAAATTGATCGCCTCCAAGAACGAAGAAAAGGAGCAAAGCCAATCCAACTTTCCCAAGAGAGGAGCTGTCTCTGCACCCTCATCACAGTCCACTTCTCCCAGGCAGGGTGCTCCTTCGTTGCCCAAGCGCACCGTTGCCCCTCCTGGATCACAATCCATGTCTGGAAGGCAAGGATCACCAGTTTCAGTCAAGAGGGTTGTCACACCTCCTTCGTCCCAGTCTACATCAAAGAGGCAGGGAGCGCCGATGCCGCAAACACCTGACTCTCCGGCCAGTGCGATCATGGGAGATAAGGCTTATGGTGGGTCTAGGAGGAATCCATTGGCTAGCCTGGTCATGGCGAAGGATAAAGAATTCGCAGATGGGTTTCCGGCGAGGAAGGATGCTGTAGCATCCTCTCCTTCGTCTCAGGCAACAAGCAAGGGAGAAACGGCATCAACGTCATCCTTTCCTGAAAGGAAGGAGACATCACCTCCTTCATCTCAGGCAACAAGCAAAGGAGAACCGGTATCGGCATCATCCTTTCCTGAAAGGAAGGATGCCTCACCCCCTTCTTCCCAGACACTGCCCCAGGATTCAACTGTCGAGGAGAAGAAGAAGGTTTCACTATCGGATATGCTACCCTCACGCGCTAAGCCGGTCATTCGATCCAATAAGCAGAGGGAGAAGGCACTGCCTCAGCTATCACAATCATCGCCGCAGCAGAAGCTGCCTATGCAGCAGGTGGCATCCGAGACTATAAGGAGGAGATCGTTGAGGGACCTTTTGAATACAGCAAAGCCCGTTGGATCAGATAGGAAGACTACCACCAAGCTTGGTGGTATGGCCAGCCCAGAAGCAGCGTCTGTAGTAGCTACGAAGGACGAGAGGCAGGTGGTCATGAAGGAGAGTGTGGTCGCATCTGCTGCTCGCACCGTAGAAGCCGAAGCTGCTATATCAAAAGCGAAAGAAGTCCCTGCGCCATCAGCTCCTCTTACCAAGTCTGCATCGAATAGTCTCTCTGACTTGATCCAAAACCAGAATCCTGCCTCACGTCCTCCTCGTCAGGGTGTGCAAAAGAGTCGCGCCACCAAGACCAGGTTAGGTGAAATGGCGGCCGCAACTTGGGGCTTGGCGGGCAATCCTTCCACCAGGCTGCAGCAACCACAACCAGTGGTGGAGAAGGCAGAAGAAGATGTGATAGCTTTGGTCGAGGATGACGGCAATGTTATGGAGGATCAAGAGGAGGAGGTTATCGTAACGAGCGAAGATAATATTGCAGAGGATGCTAGCACCTTCATTGTCATGAAGAAATCCGAAGCATTCCAACGAGCCCTCCTCTCTGCCCGCATCGCCAACGATGCCAAGGCCAAGATCTTCGCACGTACCGCATACGAACAGCGGGTCACCGTAGCAGCTGCCACTGCCGTAGTAGCTTCCGGCGGCAGCACGGGATCACGTCTGAACCAAATCCTTCAAAGCAGCCAGAGACCTACTTTGTCACAGCAGAAGGAGCTTGCGAATAATAATAGAAAGACGTCGCTTTTTCCAGAGAAGACAGAGAGTCATTTGTCAAGATTGCTTCAGAAGTAAGAGAGATATTATAATGTGTGCATGGTATGGTGTGTAAGTGGATTAGCTAAGTAGTAATGAACAATGATGAACAAAATAGAATGATACAACCAGGGGCCCAGCTTTTTACTTGTCCTATCATGTTATAGGATGCATGATCTGCAGAACAAAGATGCACATAGCATGACAGAATCAGCTAATTTTGCACTGCTACTTGTTTCAAATAATCATGCTAGATTGATGAGTGAGTGCCTACACAACTACATAACATATTATTGTAATATGATTCTTTTATCAACTAACAAAGAATAACATTAAATTATGATGAACAGGTTTGTGTGACCTACAATGATGTAGTAGCACTGTAGAGGGCACGTCAAACACCAGGTGCTAGCTGTGAAGTGTGTATTCCCGAGGACTTTGAATGTCTTTTTTAACGAGACCAATTTATGCAAGCATTGTACCCGTGTGTAATATCTCTTAATTTATTATGCAGGGGCCTATATTAGGGCGCGAGCAAAGTGTTGGGATGAGCGAGGTTGAAAGTTGGCGGTTGGGAATCCGGGGATGGCACATGCGGTGTGGGTTGTCGTGCTGGCGTCGGTCGGTTGCCAACTTTAGTGAAGGCATTGTGCATGAGGAGTGCATAAGCCTTGGTGAACACCAGCCCGAGTTGTTGGAGTGTGTGCTGTTTTGGTGTTGGGGCCGTGTAGGAGTGGCCGTAGAATCTCCTCGTTTTTTCGGCCTTTCATCGGACACAGGTGATTGGGACTATCCCCAATGGGCATGGATAGTTCGTAGCCATATCATACATTTGCGCTGCATTGGGCCGGTCGGTTGTGAATGTGAGCCTCTATCTCCATTGGTGGGTTATGAAAGAGAAAATTCTCAAACATCGGGCCCCATCAGCCGTGCGGGTCCAATGGAATTGGCAGGAGGATGGTGTTGCTCACGATTAGTTCCCCGATGAGTGCATCACCCGGAATTTTGGCTCCGGTTGCTGCATCTGTTGTACCAGTGCACAT
>JALLAS010000708.1:0-11768 GCA_036939415.1 Detonula confervacea
AATCGATAAATTTCAACTCGTTTTCTCCATCTTCCGCCAGAATATCCGTCAGCGCCTCGTCGGCCTAATCCGAAACTCCCTCCCACCAGACTCGGCTGTTCTTCCATCGGACGACCAACAAGGGGATACCAGGCCCTGGCATGGGCAGGTCAATTTTGCATTGATAGAGATACTTACCTTTTCCTATGATCCCAGCAGATTGATTTTTGTAGCCTAATCTTTGAATGCTTGTGAATACAAACCCTGTGGCAAGGTAGGTAATTGTACAGAGAGACTCTTCTTTGGTCAATTTTCACAGCAGGTCAATTATATTACTGACTGTCGGTTCACCACTTCTTATCAAGACATGAATAGATTTCAATTCAATTTACTAGTGTGCACAAAACGTCCCTCCTTACTATGCTGGTATCATTGTAAGTGTTTGTTCTATACGAATGTGCATTGCCCAATCCTCCGAAGCACCGCACGTAGATTATGTTTCAATCATAGCTGTGGAAGACGGAACTCCAAATATAGTGCATGGAATACACAATCTAAATGGTCTCATAGACGTCTCTAAAACGGCCCTCATACGGAGTTTCCGCAAAGATTTCCTCCATAAGGGACTTCACATCTTTGACCTCCTCTTTAAGGAAAGAATCACCTGCATATTTTGAAAAGAAATCGCGCAACTTTTGTCCAAAGTGAAGTACTTCTGCAAATCGATCTTGCAGGTTGTACTCTCCTCTGACAAAGAAGTTTGTCTTTGCATATATCATTAGGCCACGCTTCATCTCCAATGCTTCCATGTGCCGGCGGCATTTCTTTAGAAGGTCAATATCATTTCCTGTGCTAGGGATGAAACGAGACTCCGCCTCAAGAAATTTCTTCCTTACAATATCAAATGGCTCGTGTGCTGCAATCATGCTCAGTGCTTGTGTTATCAATAATATACCTCTTGCCTTCTGCTCAGCAGGGGTCATCTCTGCCTTGCCTTCATCAATTGATGACACAGGTTTTACAAGCTCGAGATCAGCTAGCATCCTGAAGGCATAATCAGCTAGGCTCACGCCCTTCTTTTTCTTGGACTTGCCAGTGTGTTTCATGTCAGTTTCGATCAAGAAGACTGTTGAATGAATGTAAGGGATGGGTTTGTAGGGGAAGGTATTGGGGGAAACTCATGAGCAAGTAGACAACAACTAGTCACTCACGTTGGTTCCGGGCACGGGTAAGAGCTGTGTATAACAGCATCGCTTCATCCTAAAATAAATAAGAAAATTAGTGTTTGCTGGGCGTGAGAAGTGTGCATCGTGCATGAGAAGGAACTTCATACTTAACTCACCGATACTTCTGGGTTAGTGATCATATAATCACAATCTTCAAGCAACACACCGGCTATTTTCTCCCCTGTGGGGCTTGTTGTCGTGATGCCACTTGTGCTAAAGAGCCAGCGCAAAGCGTTGTTCCATTGCTCTGAACTGCCACGCTCCTCGATGAAAGAGAAGAATCCAATGAGAGCAACTGAATCAAACTCCAATCCCTTGGCCTCTCTAACCCCAAATACATCGTTTTGAACACCTAGTTCACGGAATTGGTTCCGGATCTCGTGCACCTTCTTTTCAGGTGCAACAAAAACAACGTTGCCGCCGCGGAACGTATTACCATCGGCCAAGTCACAAACTTTGTTTATACGAAGAGTTTTGGGAAGCTTGCCATTGATGAGCGCACGCTCTTCAGCAATGGGAACTTTGAAAGAACGTGCCAATATTCTTCGGATAGCTGTACCAATTGCTAGATTGGATGCATGTGTCCGGTGATTTGTGTTCAATGATATTGCTTGGAGGACATCTTTAACACCAGTGCCTGTTTGGTTGATCTGAGAGTAAAATACATCATTCACTGTGCCCTCTCTCATGGAAATGCCAGATTCTACAGACTGGGCGGGATCTGTGTTGATGAACACTGAGCGTAGATTGCACATTCGAATAAATACAGCAATGTCCACCTCTGAAAAATCTTGGGCCTCGTCCGCACAAACCTTGGGAAAGAAGATAACGTAAGAGAATAATTCCTATAGTATATTCATACAAGGGCTTGCATATTCAACGCACCATATCTGCAAAGAAGGGGTACAGAGGATTTCCGTCTTCGTCAAGCAATCCGACTTCACCCCATCGATTAACTCTTTTGGCCCAAGGCACAAACTCTTCATCACGGAAAACACTTGGGCCATGCGTGAGCAGGTAAAGTGAACGATCAGCTTCGTCCCAGTATGACCCCTGTGCACGCCAGTCGTCATACTTAATAAAAAAGTCGTAGCAAAGCTCACGTTGACTCTCTATGAGGCCGAAGGACTTCGGCAATGCTAGATACTCCTCAAGGGTCAACGGCATTTTCGACGCAACACATCTGGAATGAGACTTGATGATGATGATTGCAGACCACAATGTCAAGGGCTCCNGTGTTCCCCTTACATGGGTATACAATGTATACCCAATAGTCGGCCAATCGTACATTAAAGGGCAAGGTTGCAAACCCATGATGGGTATTCCTTGTTTCAAAGGCCACCGGTTTCCCAAGTTTGCACATTCTCAGGATATTATTGGCTGGAGAAGATTAATGGAATGCATGATTTCAAAAGATATGCTGAAAATTCAGAGAGAATATTATGATACACAAGGAGGCACCTTAACTTCAAAAGTTTGGGCAAAGGAATATATTGTGAGACTGCTTGAAGTGACTCATGGGCAGTGATGGTTGTATCGTAATGTGCAAGTGCACACCACAGTCACAGGTTTACTGGCTAAAAGGAGAAAAAGAATCACAAATGGAGACCGAGATACAGCTGGAGCTAAGAGGGGAAGAACTGGATGAGAATGATGAATTCTTGCTGTAGGTCAATTTAGATGATTTGAAGACCACCTTGGGAGACACATAATGATGTTGGCTACTTTGAATTATTGCAGTCAAGGAGTCAAGATTACTGCGACAGTAAGAAACAAATTCAACCAACGGTACATCAGCTTGAAGAGACATGTACACCATTTTTCTCACTGAAAACACCACACCACATCCTGTATGACCAGGATCTAAAGCCTTTCAATAGCCTTTATTCCCCAGGATATAGCCCTCTCTCCGGTTGTTCCGACTGTGACGCTGTTTTGGTGACTAACCCTCGGCGCATGCAGACTCCTCTATAGATTGAACTAGTCTGGGTAGGAATATGATTTACCTAATTTTCCAAGTTGTTCTGTTCTGAAGAGTTTTAAAGCAAGTTTTAAACTCAAGCCGTAGTAAAGCGTGTCCACACGGCAAACGTCGACGGGGACGGGGAAGGTACAATAGCAATTCCTACTTGGAATACTATTTTGATACGACTCGACTACAAAGGAACAAATCTTGGGCTTTTACACCTCCGAGAAAGGTACCCTCTTTCGTTGACGAAAAAGTGCTCCCGAGATTTGTTCCTTCGATCTGTTTATCTTCCGATCAGACATGGATGCATGTCAGAACTGCATTTGGCTGGAATGTAGGTACTCAAAAATCTCAAGATCCACAAAATCAACGAGGGAGAACTGCCTGTTGCTGACAGCATAATATCTTTGATACCAATAGAATGGACGGACCCCAGTGTTTTGGCACCACACACTTTAGTGTCTGAGTCTATTGTCGTTTTAGTGTTTTTATCTGTTTAGATTTCTGTATCCAACTCTACATGACACAGAGTCGAATAAGAACCAAGGTCCAGTCGTTAGACTTGAACAACAAGGAGTACAATATTTTTTTATGAATGCCATCCTTCCTGACATGACAGTTCACGTTCACAGAGGTTCACCTGTTCACAGTAGTTCACAGTTATTTAGGAGTACGATGATAGTTATGTGATGCCCCGTCGCGAGTGTTAACATAATGATTATGACATTGAACTTGGTCATCATACAATTCAAACAATGGCATCGAATAAGCAAAGCGAGCACTCTTTAAGGGCCGACAAGGACCGTGAGCAATGACAAGTGGTGGGAATCATCGGCGGATGTGTGTAAAGATGGCGAGGGGAAGGCAGCACGAGATGGTGACGGACACTTGGAATATATCGAAGAAGAACCAGAAATGCATCATGGTTGGACGGGCTCTTGGAGAGTTGATGATGATGATACGCCCAAGAAGAATGATATGTATTACGGCGTGAAACTGGGTACTATTTTGCATTATGCCGAGGAAAAGGCTAAGAACGTGGTGAAGAGTGGGCCTAAGGGCTCGAAATTTTCTTCGCCGAGGGCAAAGTTCCATCAGAACTTGTTGGATGAGGCAGTTCTGCCAAAGGGAGAAGGTGAAGCGGCAACCATTCAGGATATTATCATATGCCGTGCAAGACATACTTATTTGGACACCGAAGCCTTTCAGGGCGATGATAACGACGTGTACTCATCGATGCAATGGACGCATGACGGAACCGTTGGATTTTCACATACGGGTTGCGGATGGAAGAATCGAGAATTCCACGGACACATGTTTATGCCTTTGACATCACACCATCTTCCTATGACCGAGGGTTTATTTCGGGCGAGCTAGGAAATGAATTTTGGTCGACCCCTAGTAGCATGCTGGCTGATTCCACGAATGATACTGTTTGGGTTCATGCCGATGAACGTATCAAAGGATTTTCTATCAATCATAGCAATCGCATCAGTGATGCATTCGAAACAAGATTCGTGTTCAATATCATGAGCAACAAAAAGGCCATCGCCGCATGCCAGTCTTGGGGAAGTTCTCCCAAACGCTGCAAGCTTACAGAAGAAGTGCCAGCAGGGCATGTACATGATATTTTAATCCCTTTTGGCTCCTACCGACTTGGATATCTTAACGACGGCATCCTCCAAGAATGGAAACTGGACGAAGCCAATCGTCACAATGGGGTGCGCCGAATGGTTGACATGGGATGTGTCAACGAAGACCTCGCTCAGTGGAATGAGGAAGATGTTATAGATTTGAGCGGCAATACATGGATGGACGATTGCGGAAGTGCAGAGGTGACACATGATGTGAAGGCGGATTCGGTTAGGATTGTGCATGTCGTCACTCCTACCTCGATTGGTTATCTAGCAAATGATAGGTTTGCATTCGGGCATGAGTCGAGTAGCCAAATTCCAATCTACAATCATGAGCTACGCGAAACTTCTCGCTTGGTCGGCTTCAGCAGCAAAGGCATCAACATTGTTCAGCGCCCAACATTTGCAAATATTGGAGAGGAGAATACTTTTGTTGCCAGCGACTCAACTTGTGTTAAAATATTCGGTCTTCGATCAGGCAAGGCTGAAATGACAATTCGCCAAAGGTGCATCAATTCAACGCCCATCTATTTAAATGATGCAAAGTTTGTCTGCAATAAGCTACGAGGCGAAAATTGCGCAATGATGTGGGATCTTCGGGCCCAGAAGCCGCTGCATTCTCTACCAATATCCTGGAGCAATGAAACCGCGTGGGTTCCAGCCGCGGATGGAAGCAACAAACCCCCAATCCTCTTGGCTAGCAATGGTGAACATTACAAGTATGGAATGGATTATCCGCAAGAGGATGAGTGGGAAGGAAAAGCTGCAGTTTCGGCTTGGAGGCGGGCAAGGCATTTTCGACGCAACACATCTGGAATGAGACTTGATGATGATGATTGCAGACCACAATGTCAAGGGCTCCACACACTCCAAAGCCATCTGCTTTCGTGCTTTATCACTGAGATAAGTATGAATGAAATTCTCCAGGAAAGAAACACCTGAATCCTCATCACATTCATACCTGACGTGGTCAAACCTTACCCAAGATTTGTAATCAGAATCATCATCTGGCACAACACGTTGGGTAAGGAGCTGGAATAGTTCATTGTATGTTGTAAATGATACATTTTCGGCATCATCATCACGTTTTTCGTCAACTGCTGATTTCACAATTGATACCAAACGCGGTAAACGCAAAACCACAAGAATCTTTCTGGATGGGTCTTCTTGTACCACGTTCTTTATCATCAGCAGCGTCTTCCCGGTGCCTAAGTAATAGTCAAGAAAAAACAATCAAAAGAAAGTTGGGCACACACCTTTGCAAAAGCAGGTAAGCACAATATTGTGGAAGTCACCATTCACTAATTTTTTGCTAGTAATTCACCTGCTCCGCCAGAAACCACAGTGCTCATATCTACCCTTTCAGTTGCTAAGATCCCTTCATCGTCTTTTGCTTCTTCTTCACTTGCTCGGAATATTGCCTTGTTAACTTTTTTAATCGAGCAATAGGAAATGGGTGTAAGTTAATCATGGCATAACCAATCATTCCCACTGAGATGAAATGCAATTGCTTACCTATCTCCTCACTATGGACAATTCTTTTTTTTGCTGTGTAGTCAGGGCTTTGAATACGATTGAGGTCGCCTTCATCAACGTTCAAAACATAGAGATCCATTGTAGAAGTAGTCCAGATGCTTGTGGAGTGTAAATCAAGCAGATGCATATCCCTACCAAGCTCAAGAACAGATGGTTTGTGCGGTAAGAACCTATCATCCATTTCCAATTTGTGTCGCACTGTAGAAAAGTGAAAGAGTGAGAAATGTGATGTGAGACATTGGATCTAACATGAACAGGAGGGTACCTATCAAACCTCACTTTGCTGCACCAACATCAAATCACTTACTAAACTCTGTGTTCGAAATTAGCGTTTTGTACATCGAAGCTTCAGAATCAGAGCATACAGCCCACACCAATACACCAATTTGGAATACACCTTCAACCTCTCCTGCAACAAAAGGGGTGAACAATACCACTTTCTCGCAGTTAGTTGACTCTAGAAAAGCGGCAGCAAGCACCTCAAAGGTTATCGCAGTCCCAACGATTGCCCGCCGATGTACTTGGGTTTCTTCAACGCCAGTTCGGCGTATTTCAGCAGGCTTTAGACCCTCTAGAACATTGATAAAGTTTGTTGTTGCTTTTGCGTCAGACATCAAGCACCAATTATACACTTCCTTATCCAACAGCACCACCCGCCGAACTTGATCTGAGTTGATATTTTCTTGTAACAAACGAGCCTCGAAACATGCAAAGTCCATGCGATAACGTTCTTCAGCTGACAATACTGGCATTCTCCGATCTTCGTCCTCCTCGCAAGCCTCCGGGCATTCCATCAAGGTTTCTGCTGGAACAGCTGCTGAGTCAGCAATTTTCAAGGATTCGTCCCAGTTTATCGAAGTTTCCGTGCTTACTTGGGAAGAGGATTCCAGACCACTCCATGTACCAACCTGTGATTGTGGCAAGCTGCCTCGATTCTGTAAAAAAACCATTCAGCGTTAAGACGATTGATGCATACAAATTGAAAGGTAAAGATTCAAGACAATATCTCTCTCACCTGTAGGATTAGATTCGTGACTTGGTCAAACCTAAATAAGTAAGAGTAGTCGATCGCAATTAGTCCATCTGGATTCAAAACACTGCTGTCTGCACCCATATCGAGACAGAGTTTTGCCGTTTCAAAGTCATTGTTCTGTGCCGCCACCATCAAGAAGGTGTGTCCACGACCGTCCTTACTGTTGTCAATATGAAAGCTCTCGTCTTCTGTCTCGTTGAAGCCTCTGATCTTTTCAATGTTCATTTGTAGTGCGTCCAACTGGTTTGTTGCTGCAGAAATGTTGGGCTTGTTAGCCTGGACCACTTCGCCCTGCTCTCCAATTTTCCTACCTGCATCCCTAACCCTTTGATGGCCTGAAGCTATTTCTCTTTCAAGCGATGCTATTTCTCGTTCTGCAGCCTGCCGCTTCTGCTGTTTTGATTTGTCATCCAGTCCTTTCGATTCCATACTCTTTCGCCATTCTTGATCCAGCCGTTTGTCGTCCAATTTTCTTGATTAATTTTGAGGCGAAAAGGGGCATCAGCACATGAACATTTACCAGAATGTTTCAATCCAGATTTTTGCACTTACACTTTTTCCAATTGTTCTTTTAAGGCACGGGTCTCACCGTAGAGAGCAATTAGCCGTGGTTTGAAAGCAACTTCCCAGTCAATATAATGAACGGCCTTGGATAGCTCTTTTACCTGAGTCAATACACCAGTCTCCAATATTATGATGTCTTTCTCCAACTGACGTAATTTCTCCTCACTCTTCGCCACCTCTTCAGCGGTAATCTCACGCATCTCAGTAATGCTCTGTTTGTGCTTCNCTTCGCCACCTCTTCAGTGGTAATCTCACGCATCTCAGCAATGCTCTGTTTGTGCTTCCACTCAGCTATAATATCCTTGCAGCATTTTTTCTGTTCCACAAGCAGTTTCTTTCTGGCTTCCAGTTTTTGACGTTCATCTTTCCATACTTTGTCCCGAACAAATGCTAATACACCCGTCTTCTTCTTCGTTTCCTTCATTGCACCATTCAATTCTTCAACTTCAAGATCAATCGCTTCCAGAGTGGCAGCCATCTCGCCTGCTTCTCTTGATTTATGCCTATCGACAATATTGGTTCCACTTTCAATTTTTTTCTCAATATCTTTGATGAGATCAAGAAGAGGCCCTGCATGATCGTCACCAATATTATCCGTGTTCGTTTTGCTATTGCTTAATTTGAGAAATGAATGACAGATAAGGTGAGCTCGATGTCCACAACATACACTCGTTTCATGTCATCATTGCAAACTCACAGTTTATCAGCTAACTTTTTGAGAGTGACAATGGTCTCCTGCATCTTCTTTGCCTTTCCTGGCCACGTGTTGCCACCGCCAGCGAGTTTTTCTATCGCTTTGATACAATTTACCAATAGCTTCTCATCCACAGATTCATTGCTATCAAAAAAAGGATAAAAATAATAATTTGAGTTGAAATCTATCAGTGAACGCCCACAAGTGCTGGATCGAACTTACAGTTTCTCAACTTCCTTATAGAGCACATCCACAGCTTCACGCATCTTCTTCAACTTGGTTGGCCACTTGATTTCCTCTACAAATTCACCTTCTACTTTCCTGATGTGTTCGAGACTCTGTAGGTGTTCATCTGCAATATCTCTTAGATTTTCACGTTTTTTTGCAATATTCTTCTTCGCATCATCAATCGTTAGGTGAAATAAATTGTACTTTTTTGTCGCAGCTTTCATATCTTTGGCAATCTTGTCTCCAGGGCTGCCAAAATTCCAGTGATTTGGATGTTCATCAATCTCTAGCTCCACTATGTGAGCATGGAGGTCCTTCTCATACAAGCAGGCAGTGTCCTGTAGCTTCGAAAGCTGCACAGAATTTATTGGGTTCAACCAAGACACGCTAGGCCCTAGTGCTTCAATATCGGCCTGAACTGCATTAAGCTCTGTGGCAGATATTTTCAGCTTCTCAATGATTGGGACGTGGGCCTTGCTGGAAATGTACTCATCAATTTCCTCAATGTCCCTCTCAAGTTGTGAAATTCTGTTTCCTCTTCGCCACTTATTCTCCTCAAATACATTTTTCAAGTCCCTATCTTTGTCGGACATGCTGTTTCCAGATGCACTGAAACAAGGGATAATAAAATGATGAATGTCCATGTTCATGTGCTCTAATGAGCCAAGACACAACTATAAGACTCAAACACTCACATTCTTTGCTGCACAAATCTGATTTTCATCTTGAAGTCATTTACCTTTCCTGGCCACGCATGAGCAAACTTGTCCTCTTCGGAAGTGATTTTGTTGAGCAAGATCTCGTCAGCTTTTTTCTGTCTTTCCAATTCATCAATGATATTCATCTTCTCTTTTGCCTGGCACTCAAGCTGAAGCAGATCCCTTCCTACCTGCACTGTTTTCTCGTTTTGGAGTAGGGCAAAGATTGGCGAAACATCATCCCGTGTCGTTACTGGATTCTTTTTGATATAATTTGAAAGCCATTTAATGCTTGGAGCAGACTTCTTTCTCTGCTGTTTCGAGGCCATGGTGGCCTTGCTCCCATCAGTTTTGGGGGCATTTTTCTTTCCATTAGCGCTAACGGACTTGATCTGATGCTTGCCGGAAGCAGCTGCAGTAATTGACTTTGGCTGGAACGATTGAGCAGCAGACGACAAAGTTGGGCTCGGGGCATTGGCTCTCGCATTTGTCCCATACTGCTCCAAAACCGCCTGCTTGTTACGCTTTGCCTCCAGCTGCCTTCGCTTCTCCGTTTCTACCTCCAATCTCTCCTCTTCTTTCTGTTTTGCTTTTGCTGCGGCTCTAGCTTCCTGAACTTTTTTCTTGGCCCGTTTCTTTGCTTCCTTCTCTTCCTCCAATCTCTTGGCTTCGGCCGCTTTCACTTTGGCTTGTTCGGCGTCGAATCTCTCCTTTTCTATTCGATCCGCCTCGACCTGTAGTGCAAGCAGACGTTTTTGCTTAGCCCAAGCCTTTTCTTCCTGTTGCCTGATCCGTGCCTGCTCAATTCTCTCGCGTTCCAACCTCTCTCGCTCCTTTCTCTCATACTCCATCCTCTCTTGTTCAATTCTCTCATGTTCCTTCCTCTCATACTCCATTCTTTCATGCTCCCTCCTCTTCCGCTCAATTCTCTCAGCTTGTTCTCTCAACACCTTATACTCATCATCATCAGGTGTTTTGAACTGAGCAGCAGCGGATCCGTCATCCCCCATTGCCACCTGCTTCGCCGCGCGGCGAAATGCCCCCTCCAATCCAACCTTGATGCCAACCGTACCATTTCCCTCAGTCAATAGTTCGAGACAGTCATCTACCGCTTCCGCCAGATCTTCTGCAGTCTCAATGTCCAATTCCGATCGAAGCCAGGCCGTGTAGACGGCTGGTGATCCGGTGAGGTACTGGGACCGAGAGTTTATCACATGTTCCAATGACGTGAGTTGTGATCCATCTGTAGATGCATGTTTTGATCCCATTTTGGAGGATGCTGCACCGGCCCCATTAGCTGATGCAAATGATGAAGTATCATGTAACTTGGCAGCAGCATTGTTTGTTCTTCTAATTTCGTTTGCTGGCCGAGGTGTAGTCGTTTGCTGCTTCGACTCTTGAATCGTATCATTCACATCCGATTGCATTTGTTCGAGAGTAGACTTAGCGATCCTAGCCTGCGATTGCAGTTGATCCAAAGCCCGTGTCATATTTTCCACGCACTGTAGGCCTGCTTTGGTCTGTGCTTGCAATCTCTCCAGCTTGGCGGATGAGATTGAACATTGATTTTTGCTACGGGAAGATAACTTTGCCGAAGCGGATGGTAGTTCGCCGCCAATGACTCGATTGATAGTTTGCATCTGAATTGCAAATTNGGTAGTTCGCCGACAATGACTTGATTGATAGTTTGCATCTGAATTGCAAATTCGTTGAGCGAATTGGCAACTGATGGTGCATCAAACTGCGTACTCCTAGGAGTATGAAATGAAGCCGACGACGCCGACGAGTCTCCGACCGATACATCATTATTGTTCGCCTTATTTTTCGCTTTGCCTCCTCTGCCGCGACCTCTTCCCTTGCCATGCCCCCGGCCCCTTCCTCTGCCTCTGCCAGCACTGCTTGACCGTGAGTGGCCTCTGCCTGCCGCTGCTGCTGCCGGTGGACCCGGTTGTTGACGTTCGGGTCCGGCCATGGTTAGACTGCCCGCAGCGGCCGGTTGGTAACACCGGTTGGTAACAGTTTCTCCGAGATTTTTGACATTAGCAATTAGCAACCGCTGTTGCTCATTTTTGTCGTGCGCAGCGGCGCAGCGGGAGGTTGGTAATGTCAAAAATGCAAAATATTTTACCAATCGATCAATAATTTTATCGATCGGTTGGTAGAAGTAATGATCAGCAAGATCCTGGATTGATACGTACTGTACGGTA
>JALLAS010000709.1:0-11753 GCA_036939415.1 Detonula confervacea
GTGAATTGTTTAGGGGGAGGATAGCCTTCCTTATTGATGCCAGTAGAGGACACGTATTTCTCGTCATGGTGCATTTGTTATAATTGTTGTTAATTATTTTTCATGCAAATCGTAGGTTGTAGAATACGTCCTCTAACACAAATGTTGGGTTTTAGCGTTGGCTGATGCTTGTAATTAGCGGGATTGCAGTCGGAAGGGGCGTGTCACAGGGGGATAGTCTTGTTATGAAGCAAAATCAAAGGGAGCGCTGCGGGTAGGCAAGAATTATGCACTGTCGCAAACTTCTGCAAATTGTAGGTTGTAGAAGGCATCCTGTACCGTAAATGTTGGGTTTAAGCATTGCCTGATGCTTGTAATTGGCGGGGATGCAGTCGGAAGTGGCGTGGCACGGGGGGATGGTGGTCTTGATATGAAGCAATATCCAACGGAGCTCGTCTGCGGGTAGGCAGAAATTATGCACGGTCGCAAAACTTGACGCACGGAACCGTTTTTTGAAAAAGCAAGGGGTTCCTGTAACATAAATCCGGGCAAATATGAAAGGGGATGGGCGTCCCGAGCGGTGGTGGACGGCGGGAAGCACAGCGGTACTTTGGCGGAAGCGCGGTGTGGAGGCCGCTTTCGGCAGAACAAATCTCTCGTGCTACCATGTAGTAAATGAGACGACATTCCCATAGCGGCCTCCGAGTTGCCGCTCCCGCCATTATTTTAAAGCAAGGCAGTTTTTCTAGCGGGAATAAGGGGCAGAACGACCTTGATGCGAGTATGAGAGTGGTGAGCTGTGCGTGGTGAGCTGTTGAATGAAGGTTACGTCTCAAAGCGGGAATTTCGCGGGGTCGATTTTAATATTTATCGCGCGAACTTTATTTTCGTATTCATGCGTTCCACTAATAATATGGGGTCGTGATAGCGTCGTAAATTTAACACGAGAAATTTATCTTTATCGTACGAAGTGTTCGACCAAACTTTGGCGAATCTTTTGCGGTAAATTGGCGACGTTTAGCGGAACGGCACAGCATTTACCTGACATACTGAAATCGCGGCAGCATCACGATCCACACGTAGGATACACACCGATCCTACGTAGGAATCTTAGTAAAATCTATAAGATGTCAATCATAGTTCAAAAAATGCTTAAGATGTCATTATAATTCTTCATTCGTAAGTGTGCAGAGCAACTTTTCTCCATTTCTCATCCGATTTTGATTGAAGTCATGTGAAAGGTGGTTGGTGTTGAACGTGGCAGGCAAAACGTGGGCAAAACTACGAGATGGAGCTGATCAATTGGACAATATCTACCATACCTGGAATTGTTTTTGGTACCCATGGATACAAAGAGTCTGCTCTGCGTCCGTGCACGAGTTCAGATGCAGTAAACGAAATGCAAGGAACGTTATTTTTTCTGTTATTTCTACTCTTCCGCCTGGATGTGTTCTTCTGGTTTCAGTTCATCCTCTTGGAATACAGCCAGGGTATAAGAACCAAGGGATGACACAATCATTTCATATTCTTCTGTCCGTATTCTAACATTTTCCACTGGACCATCTTCTGGATCAAACATCTCTTTTATGTGTGTGGTGCTTTTGTTGTACAACTCTGTGATGTGATGCGCGTGATGCACTGCCCGTTGATATGCCATTTGGGTCCCGACTTGATCCCACCGAATGACAATGCCATCACTGTTTAGAATCAAGTAAGCTTTAAAGCCCGGAGTCTTCTTCAGATCCTTGAGGAGCTCATCAATTTCGTTGACTTGATTATGTGCCATGGTGGTCTCGATCCGAAATACGAATCCGAACGAAAGACAGCGGATCTTGCGGAGCAAAGCAAAGGCGGAGGAAGTAACAACTCTTCTCGGTGTAAATATGATCTCAATCATAGTTTTTAATGTTTTTTGCTGACTTGGTCTTCTTGATTTGTTTGATCGAGTCATGATCGAGTGATTGAGTCCTGATCAGTCCTGATCGAATTGACCAATCGACCTCTCTACGATAAGTATTTCCGCATTGCCATCATGTCGAGCGAAGATGGCAAAGACGCAGCCATCCTGAAGGAGCTCAGAGAAATATCAAACAGACATTCTCCGTTCAGTAACAATGGCAAAGAAATCGCAAAGAAAGCTAAATCGGTGGGGCCTTCATCATCTTCTCCAGACGGAAAAGAGAATGTTTTGGAGAGTGATTTTAGGATGAATGGCAACGAATTTTTATGTCAAACCAACGAGAATAGCAACCTCAATCAATACTGGTACTCGAAAAGCACGATTGAGGTTCTCTGCAATGCAATAAGAGAAGGCTTGTCGATTTCCAAGGGGACTCGAGTTGCATTCCTTTCCACCCCATCACTCTTCTTCTCGTTATCATCGAAGGAAAGAGAACAAAGCACACTCTTCGATGTGAGTTCATTGCAGTCTGCAATAGGTATGTTCTTGTAGTGATGAAATCATAGAGACCTTTCTTACAAACTTCAATACTTGCCTCGCGAATGCAACCAGTTTGACAGATCATGGGAGTCTACATCAGGGTATCACTTCTACGATTACAATGAGCCTATCAACGTAGACGAAAGCTGCCGTGGAGCATTTGACGTGATCGTGGTAGATCCTCCATTCATCTCTCAGTCAGTGTGGGAAAAGTACGCAGTCACAGCAAGGATGTTGATGAAAGACAACGCATGCATCATTGCTACGACAGTGGACGAAAATGCGGTCCTGATGAAAGCTCTATTCGGCTGCAAACCATCTCTGTTCCGTCCTTCCATTCCTCATTTGGTTTATCAGTATTCAGTGTATGCAAACTTCCCATCTTCTGTTTTGGCCGATAAAAATCCAGAGCTTCAAGGAGAATGAGAACTGGAGTTGAATTGAATGACAGAATTTTCTGCAGCGCATGGGATTTTACTCGACTGGGCGCGTTGAGATTCAACTAACGGCAGCATTGATTCGACGTGCAAACTGAAACCATTGGCTCAGTCTGACATGTGAGAGTTGAGGATCTCCTCGTCCAGTACAGTATGGCTGGATATGGAATAATGAAGTTGTGTTTCCGAACAAAGTCAGTTCATTGATGATAACTGTGCATAGGAGGAGGGAGATCCTACCAATCTGCTACCTATGATAATCATTTTCACATGTCAGAGTTGGGCATCTCCTAATACAGTATGGATGTGTAATGTTTAAGCCGTTTTTCACAGTTATAACTGTTCGCAAGAAAAGACACTACGCTAAGTTGGGTTTAGCAACAAGGTTCTACTTTAAGCAGTACTTCTCTAGATGCCCAATGCAATAATTTCTCAGCTCTCGTGTCTTCCCAATGAACCGCCTTCATTAGCGTGAATATCCGGGTGGCGCATTAGCTGGGGGAGGAGGACGGTAACCTCCAAAGGCTGGAGGCGCCCCTGGAGGGGGGATCGCTGCAGGGGCAGCGAACACCGGCGGCGGTCCTGCGGGCGGAGGAGGCATGGCGCCTGCAGAACCGCCCCATCGGCTGGGAGGAGCAGCCGGAGCAGCGCCGCGCGCACCCCATCGAGATGCCCTGCTGGCGCCAAGGGAGCTACTGGTGTCGGTTCGCATCCCCGTCCCTTGTCTGGATGATGACATGGAGGATCCACCAATAGTCGATCCGCTACCAGGGCGATGTTGAGGTGGTGGCCTGGCCCCCGGCCCAGCAGGATTCTTCTTGAAATCATTCATGAGCCGATCCATGTTATTGTATGTCTTCGGACCCCAGACGAATCCCTCAGGGGTGATGCCAATGTTATGATGCCTCGGCGTCCTGTTCACGATGAATCGCAATGAAACATACCCGGGATAACACTCGGACCAGCAAATGAAGTAGAACACGCCCTTAGGACTAGACTGTTTCATGACCTTCATCTTCTCATCTATCTCATCCTCCAACTTGTCCATGAATTTACGATGGTGCTGCACCTCCTCGACGCGATCGTTCATGGGGGCAATGTACCGTCCCAACAATTCGTCAATAGATTCGTACACTTCATTCTTGATAATGAGACGATTGCCAACGCTGGCATCGGTATCCTTATCCTCCTCCCGGACCTCGATGACCTTGATGCATCCTGGCCGTACCATCCAGTGTATCGCCAACGAATCACAGGATTTGTTGCTTGGCCTAATGAGGGCTTCACCCACGAGGGCGTCACCTCCCTCCTTGAGCTCGCGATCAATCTTGTCATGATTGGCGTTACGGAAGGCCGGGTGCGCGCATGCCCTTCTGGTGACCTTGCCTGAGCGTGAGGCGGGGTCTTCAGATCCGCCGCCGCTGCCGCCGATTGAGATGCGCAAAGCCTCTAGCCGCTTCTCTCTCTCGCGATCCTTCTCCTCGTCAATTTTGAGCGCTGCCATTCGATCAAAGTGTTCGTCCAATGGAGGCAAGGATGCGGGACGCTCCCACTCGCTTGACTTCTTCTTGAAGTCTTCCTTTTTCAGGGTCAAATCAACGCACATGTGATCCATCTTTACTTGTGTGATCAGCGCGGTGACCACGGTGCCGACGCTAACAATGTCCTCCGCAGATTCGACGTGGTCATCTGCAAGATTACGCAGTGGGATGAAACCAGGAACATCCCCTTCCAGCTTAACTTGACTACCGAAGTCACCATTCTTGACGACCTTTGCTGTGACCTCCTTCCCGGGACACAACGTCGCATCAGACTCGCCAGTCAGCAACCTGAACAACCTTTCCCCAGTAGGGGGCTCCATGGGCTTCCTCGGATCTTCAAAAGGCAATCGAAATTCCCACTTGACCATAGTCAATTGGCTCAGCCACCTGCCATTGCTATTCCCCTCGATCATTTCCGCAAAAGCTTCAATGTCCAATTCCTCCACCTTATCGCGCCAGCTTTCTACAGGCACAGTCACCTTGGGATCCCACGTCGAAACATTGAAAGTTGGGCCGTACACGCCCTCCCACTCGGCCTTGGTGGCACGAAACAATCTTTCAACTTCCTCCCGAGAGTTTTGCATCACATCTCGAATGGCCGAGATGGCATACTCATCATCGGCCGCAGCGTTGTCCCCGAGCTCAAGCGCGTCTACGGCGATCTTGACGGCCCATTTATTGCGCTGGTACACGTCAGGATGGCACCGCGAATCGTCGAGAGGGTGGAGCATTTGATCCTGGAGCTGGTCAGTGGCGCGTACCCTCAGAAAGGCCACAGCGTTGTTGTAGACTATAGGTCCCAACAGCCTCTTGGTGAGGACGGATTTACGGCTATTGACCACGCCTCCGATGCGCTCCACGTTCTGCTTAAGGTTGTTGGCCTTTCTCGGACCCAAGCCAGGAACGAAGCTCAAGAGGCCGTGCATGTGATCGTAGGTGCATGCGCCATTAACATCCACACCTACCTCGGCTGTGACACCGCACAGAACCCTCTCGTATTCTCGCAACAACATTGGCTTGGGCAGCAGCCGCTGCAGCGAGTGGATGTTCAAAAACAGCATTTCCGTTCCAAAAATGCCAGCATCACTGGCAGAGCTCCAGGTGTACGCCAACTCACACAACGGATCCTTGGCCCATCTGGCCGTTGCCACGGCAACTTTTAGATTGACTGCGGTGTCCGGAAACTCCTTCTTACCCCTCACGGAACGACCGAACAGCTGGGCCACATTGTCATCGACAATGTCAACATTGCATTTCCACACAACATCCTCGTCATCCTCATCCTCCATGTTGGGATGCATGTTCCTGAAAGTTAACATCCTTGCCTCAAAGTCCTCATCATCCTCGTCCTGTCCCTGAATCAACCGATTGTTCCAGCGTTCGGTCGCTTGGGCAATGACTTCGCCAAGCCTACGGGCGGTCAGCCTGCTTCCAGTGCCGCCGCCAGAGCCTACGACTACCGCTGCAGGACGGGTTTGGATCAGGAACGTGATGACCTTTTCGCGCATATTTCCATCCGTGACGCTGGTTCCACCAGGAACTGCCACGTGATCCGTGAGTTCTCCCCGTCCATTCACGGCCGCCAAAAAGGTACCATCGTGAGCATCGTTGGAGGAACACACGCCCACAATCGGAAGATCTCCAGTTGGGACAATGAAGCGATTTTCTCCAAGCAAATGTGAGGGACGGTACGGACCCTCCATCGCCATGTTCTTCAACTCCTTTCCAGCGCTCTCCACGCCAACTCGCGTTGCCACATCCTTCAGATCCCTGCGAGTCTCCGACTCAAACTGCGGCAGCAGGTAGTGCACCAGCGCCATGCGCAGGATCTTGCGGCGCTCTTCGTTCCACATGTCTGTGTCTCCATCCGCTGGGAGGTACACCCTTTCCAGAGCTTCCATGAGCCGGGAGATGTTCTGCTTGTCACGCCCGAGGCTCTCAGGCGCACGTTTGAACCAAGGAGTTTTCCCATCCTCGCCACCGTCGTCCATGACATTGTTGGCGTAGGGTAGGTGGATCTGCAGCTTGATATCGCCGCTGCGCTCAGCCTTGAGCAAATTCAAGTACTGGATGCAACTGTCAGTCTCCTTCTTCTGCAACATCTCGTCCAGCTCTTTGACTTCCTCGCCATTCAACCTTGCTCTCCTCTTGCCCAGCTCGGATTCATCCATGGGGAAATGCTCTTTCACGGGCTTGTCTCGTAGCAAATGCAATCCATAATATTCGTGGAATGCATCAATGGATGCACTCCCTTTGGACGTTGGGCGGGTGGTGAGCACGGCCTCGGACCGGTAGATGGCACGCAACTGTTTACGAATCCTCGGCTCGTGGGCCAGCTCCATCGCAGCCACATACCGGCACGCCCTGAGTGGATCGGTCAGCTCCGGATTTTCATCCCATGCAGCATCATCCCTCTGTGTGGACAGGCTGACTAATTCTCCAGAGTCAATGAGCTGGGAGCCAAATTCCGTGGGATTGAGCGCTTCGACCACGGGAGCCGTCCATTGGCGCGGATCACCAATTTCCATATCGTCGTCCTCCCCGTCGTCCCCGGGCAAGGTGCGATCGTAGGAGAATCCTGTTGTGGATGTTAACGTGTCCTCGAGTTTGATGCCAACTCGGAACGGAGGCAAGACGAATTTGTATGCAATTCCACGCAATCCCTCCGAGACGCAGGTACGGTAATAATCCCAATCAAAGCGTCGCGAACGTTTCTTCTTCTTCTTTTTGTCATCCTTGCCCAAATCACCACCCGCTGCTCCAGTGAGGGACATCTTGTCTACAATCGCCTCATTGCCCTCCTTCACCAAATTCAAATAACCACGCATGTCCATAACCTCCCTATATTCAATCATGCTTTGAACATACTCAGAATAATCACCGTAATGCCATAGCTTATCCTTGCACATTTTCTTCTTCCTCCCGGCAAGAATGGAAAGAATTCCCTCGCCCGCAGTAGGATCCGCGCCCAAGGCAGTAGCCGCGGATTCAGCCTCTTTGGCACGGCACAGTGTATCTAAGCGGGCTACGTCGGAGGCCTGTGCGTTCAGCAGGGTTGTTAGGGTTGAGAGATGGGATTGGAGTGAATCTTTTTGTTTGATCTTGGTTGCCTTTGCCTACAGTGAATGTTGCAGAGTCGAAGGTTGTTGGGTGAGACACAAGATGTGTACAAGATAGTTATTAGTGCACATCACATGTCAAGCAAAGAAACTCACTTCTTCATCATCGTCATCATCTTCATCATCACCAAACAAATCATCGTCGTCATCATCATCATCATCATCTTTCTTCTCTTTCTTCTCCTCCGGCTTCTTATCCAATGCCTCCAAATCAACCTTCACACGCTCCTCATCCTTAATAGTCCGATCCAACTTTTCGTTTGCCTGCTTCAACTGCCCCCTCAATCGCTCCAGCGCCTCCTCCTTATCCTCCTCCTTGTTTTCCTCGCCCAGCACGCCCTCAATCTTGGATCGGGCTTCCGTCATGCGCTCCCATTCGGAATCTTCGTCCATGATTCGGTAGAGATTGTCTCGCACGGCGGGGGAAGAGACGTAGTCCTTGCGGTAGCGTTTGATGAATTCAGGTTCGAATTTTTCTGTACGCATGTATCGTAGAGCGTAGATGATGGAGTTTAGGATTGCCTTTTCCTTCTTCTCGAGGGCATCATCGTCCATGGCCTCGGCATTTTCACCCGGCGTGGCAAGGGTGGCACTGACGGCGAACCATTCCGAGTTGATGGAGGGTATGCGGGTCATGATCCACATGGCCTCCTCTTCCTCCTCATCAGTAATGTCCTCCCCAACCTTAGGCAACTTCCTGTCCTTCGCAGTAGAGGTAGGCTTCTCCAACCAATCATAATACCTTTCCGGACTATCCGCCATTCGAATGGCATCATCCCTCTCGGTACAAAAGTTCTCCACCAACTGCACTGGCTCGAACGCTCTCCTCAGCTGTGCCTTCCGTTTAGCCTCAATGCGTTGCCGTTTCTCCCTACGCTTTTCCGCCTTGGCCATGCGCTTCTTCTCACGCTTCAACTTCAATACCTCAGCACGCTGCTTATCCCCCATATCCTGATCCATATCCTCATCTCCAAACAAGTCCTCGTCATCGTCACTATCATCTGAATCCGACTCAATCTCCTCATCGGAATCAACTCCAAGATCCACGCCCACACCTCGTTCGCGGTACTTCTTACGCCGTTTCCTCTCCTCATCATCATCCAGAAAATCGTCGTCATCCTCGCCTTTTTGGCCATCCGCAAAGTTCATGTGATCGGTACCGAAAATGTCCATAAAGTCTCCAAGTTGGGCCTCGGAGGCGCCTCCCCCCTCCCCGCCTGCAAAGCCATTCTCCTCCCCGCGCTCCTGATACCCCCCATCGCCCACATCATCCTCGATAAAATCATCAAGACCGTGCTCGTCGTATCGTTCGGGCTGGGACGGTTGCTTCTTCGGCTTTTTCTTTCTTTTGGGAGAGTCCCCCTCGTCGTCCGTGTCGCCGGTAAAAAGCTCGTTGCCTAATTCCTGCGCATTGCGTCCTTTCACTAATTCTTCGCGTTCCTTGCGCTGTTGGGCCGCACGCTCCTCGGCTTGTTGGCGAGAGGATTTTGTTGGGAGGCCTTGGGCTTCATTGATCAGATCGAGATCATCCTAACGAAAAAAGCCGTGACAAATGATATGAGTGGGATGGAGAAGAAAATATTAGGTTTTGTCATGGCAACATTCCAATAAGAAATAAGATGCAGTGAAGATGTTAAATCCTTTCTCAAATTGATCCCCTCCCTTCTGACAGCTCAGCCTGGGTTGGAGAAATATTCCCCATTGGTATTCAAACATAATGCATTGCTAAGAGTATTGGTGACTTTAAGGCAGATGGAAATCAGTTCCCAACCGATCTGCCCAAGCCTCGTTTCCAAACTCCGTCTTTATTTGGAGAATTGATCTGCACCTCATTCAAATTGAATCGATATGAGAGTGTTATCCCCAGGCGTGATTCCCTTGGTGATTGTTCTTCCCGCTTCCAATCACAGGCCTGGGAGTATTACCCCAGGGAGAACAGCTCACGGCATGGACCCCCACAACAATATGCAATTGGTTTCCTTCCTAACAAACAAAATACCGTTCTCTTCACTTACATCATCAAGCATATCCATCTCCCGAACCTTCTTCAGCTTACTCCTCTTCTTGTCCGTCTTGCCTCCGTCATAAGAGCCGTCATCTGAGTCGCCATCCTCCTCATCGGAATCCTCGAGACCTCCGGGGGTGGATTTCTTTTTGGGGGCTTCGTCGTCATCGTCGTCCTGCAAAAATGTAATGAAAGAGGTGGGGCATATGATGTGAGCATGTATTTAATGATGGGATTGATTTTGGTTAAAGCGTGAGGTGATCAGATAATTGTGCCCCAGGTTATGGCTCCGGCAATAAGTCAAGGTGATCAGAGGAATGAATATCTTCCATGGAATGGATCCAAAACTAATAGGGGGGTGACCGCATATGGATTAGTTACCAGCTCAACCAGCCAAACAATTAATCCCAACAATGTGCACATCATGTGTCACAAATTCAAATAAAAATTACACAACATTGTTCGGCACATCATGGATCAGATATTTTTTCCAGGTGAGAAAGGCATTGAAAATATCATGTGGCACGGATCCAAAACTGGTAGGGGGATTATTGCTGATGATTGTTTGCTAATTAACCAAACCCTAACAATCAGATCCCAACCATGTCCATATCATGTCACAAATTCACAAAAAAATACAGCATTGTTTTTGACACAACAAAACCTACCTCCTCATCAACCACAAATCCATCCCTCTCATAATCATTAATATCCTCCTCGCCTTCCTCCTCATCGCTATCCTCATCTTCATCTCCCGACTCTACGGCAGCATCATCGATAAATCCGCCCTCGCTCTTTTTCTTTTTCTTCTTGGGAGGCTTCTTCTTCTTCTTGCTGCCTCCACCTTTGGCTGGCTTTTTGCGTTTTTTGGCGGCTGCCTTCTTCTTGTTTTTCTCTTCGATGAGTCCTTCCTCATCGGATTCGGAGGAGTCTCCAAAGTCAGGTTTGTCCGCCATGATTTCGGTTGTTTGTTGAGTTGAGTTGGATATTAAGGTCGGATTGATCGGAAATTAAATAATGCCCGTTGATGATATGCTACGCAACACTTCGACTTTATGGATTTATGAGCCACTGGATTATGAGCGACAAGAAACCGTAGCAGCAGCACTGGATGTAGTGGAGGGATTGATTTTACGATCGAACGCAATGCAACGGCGGGCAAATAAATGCAGAGGCGGCGCGGACAGCCCGAAGATGTGTAAAATATTTCACTAAGTCAATACGCGACGACGCAAAAATCGCGGCACTCCGGCGTGTCTCTCTGTACTGTGATCGTCGACGCGAGAGGAGAGAGCGAGGTGGGTGTCGTGATTAAAAGACACCTCGGCTGGAAGGGTAAAAATCTCGCAGTCCTACTATGCAAAAGCGGCCACCATGGTCAACAACAACAACAACGGCCAAAAGATGTATCGTACAGAAAAGAGGAAGCTAGCGGGATCGCCGTACTGTGCGGTCGTGTTGTATGCGCGGTCGTGTTGTCATTGCGCGGGCTTATTTAGCGGGCATAACTCTCTAAACTCTCTTTCTGTTTCTCGTATCAATAATTTATACGGATAAGTTTAATAGAGGAAGCCCTCTACCCCTCTATATCGCCCTCTAAATAAATAGTAGTCTGTCCGTCGCAAAGACACCCTTACTCGTGACTGGATATGAAAAATTCGTGACTCGTGCACAGGCTACACAACAC
Source organism: Detonula confervacea (assembly GCA_036939415.1). Lineage (NCBI taxonomy): Eukaryota > Bacillariophyta > Thalassiosirophyceae > Thalassiosirales > Thalassiosiraceae > Detonula > Detonula confervacea. The sequence continues at coordinate 11,209 of JALLAS010000709.1, forward strand.
TTCCAAGCCCAGAGTCCAAGCCAGTTCGACTGGTGTCTAGAAGAGACTGTGTGTAGTGGTCAATACATGTACTGACACCATATCACATCAATGTACAATGTATAACTATGCATCGATAAGTGTATTTTGTGCCGACCATAATATACAACACATGGACCAACCAACTAAGTAGGTACCCTTGATTTCCAACCAGAGTAAGGATGTGAAAGCTTTCTGCAATAAAATTGGAATTACTCTGAGAATCATGGAGGAGTCAACTCAGTGGGCAAGTCGAGCTGGGCTGTATACCAGCCTGATGAAGGAGGCAACAAGAAAAGACATGCAAGTCCAGCACTCACCCCTTTTGTTATAGGATTATTGGGCTGAAAGGAGAGCCATGATTTTCTGTCTCACGGCACAAGATCTCTTTCAACTCAGAGGCACCAATCCCCACACTGTAACATTTGGTTAAGAAGGGGGTATCTCAAACCTATGTTGATATGATTGGTATGGCTGGGTATATTTCTGGGATGGAAGTGCAAAATTTCCATACCCCAAGCTTTTGA
>JALLAS010000710.1:0-11725 GCA_036939415.1 Detonula confervacea
GCATTTAGCATAGCATTTAGCATAGCATTTAGCATAGCATTTAGCATAGCATTTATCATAGCATTTATCATAGCATTTAGCATAGCATGTCGCATAGCATTTCGCATAGCATTTAGCATAGCATTTAGCATAGCATTTAGCATAGCATTTAGCATAGAATTTAGCATAGAATTTAGCATACCCGTGCAAAGTTAGTACATTTTTAGGGGTTTTGGTTATTTTGGTTGTTTGTTAGTGATTTTTGGTTTTTGGTTTTTGGTGTGTCGTGTGTCAATTTTTTTACGTAGAATCTCCATATGCTTGTAGCAAAACATGTGGTCATTTTTACAAAAATATGAGGCAAACTATTGCTTGCTCCTCCTTGGTTGAGCTGGGTAGCAACCTCCAGTGTACATTGAACCATTTTGGGATTGATGCACCAGATTTTTGACTAGGAGGCACAAATTTGCTAGAGGAAGAAGATTGAAGATGGGGGTGGCCGGGGGTACCTATGAGGTACAGCTGTATGATGTGGGTAGACAAGTAGATAAACTAAAAAATAATATACAAATCCAATATATTCTAAATCTTTTCGGAATCAAAAGAACTACCATAAATAATGGGTGCTCATTGCATATGTAGTTTTTGTAACTTGTGCTTGTGGGGTCAACATCATTGCTATTCCTTGTCAGGAACACAGTAAATTGGAAAAAAATACCCCATTACATTCTGTGTCTTGATGCTGGCTGCATGGCAAATTAGTTGAGCTAATTCGATGCATAAAATTGCAGCCCAATGCCACAGTGGGCATTGCGCTGAGCTTGGTTATTATATTTAACTAGAAATGTAAAGAGTAGATTTATGGTAAATCACCTAATCAATGCACAATAGCTCATTTTGTTCACGATTATTTATGTGTTATCTACACGCCTTTCTACAGAAGTTATGCCACAGCCTGCGATTGTAGATGCTTGCGTCCCTTGAACCAGAGTCGTGTGTCGTCTGCAGGACTCTTCTTTGAACCCTCCCAAGCTGGCATCGAAAGCCGTGTCTCCTCAGTTCATCGAGGCGTTTCACTGTCCCCCAAAATTCATCATTATCATTCTTCAATCGGCCCTCCACAAAACTACTTTTGGCATTCCCAGAATCTACGGTCGTAAATCCCAACCTGTTGGGAACGTGAAATTTGTTCTCGTCGTCGAAATCCTTCAGCCATTCCACGAACAGCGGCCTCCTTTCTTCCTCGGGGTCGTCGATATTTTTGCCCAGTTTGCCGGAGGACATGCCGCGAATCCAAAGAGCCGGAGCGCTTGATCTTGAAGTCGGGGGCGTAATCTCGGAAGAAGATATCATCCACGTCCAGATCGAGCGATTTGACCCCCCCCCCCACCACCTTCATCCCCACCATCGCCCCCCTTATTGGCGAACATGGCCCAAATCTTGTCGTCGGTCATCTCCCCCTCCCCCAACCTCTCAGGATCGATTCTGTTGTCGTCCGTCTTTGTGTTCGTTCCATCCTGTACAACCAAATAATGGAACCGTTTAGTGACATGGGGGGGCGGGGCATCCAACGCGCTGATGAGACATACACCATCGTTCTCCTTCCTTTACATCGACTTCGGCGATTTTGGTTAAATTTCCAGTGCGTCCAACCTACTCATTTGCGATTCTTGCATTGTTCCCGTCCACAATCGCGATCTAGATTTTGGTTTCGTATTCGAATCCGAATTTGCCCTCATCATATTCATCATGGTCATGATGTTTGTCTAACGTTGGCATCTCATCTTGTCATCTTATAATTCGTCAGCGCTAGTGGCGTGTTTCGATTTCGTCGTTTCGGTCGCAGGGATCTATTCGGTTGTTTATTGGTGGAGGCGGAGCAAGGAGCGGGGAGCGGACCAGCGAACATGGAGGTTGTCAGTTGCTCGGTTCTCCGTTTCAGTTATCGTGGTGTTGCTCGGTTCTTGGTTGTTGGGGCAACCGACAAGTTGCCAGTTTGGGTTACAGTCACGGCCTGATGAGATGTGGGAATTTCTTCTGTTGCGCGCCATGATCAGTGATCAATCAATCGCATTGCAAAGCAAAGTAAAAGTTTGTAATTTGAAATTTGAAATCGTGTCCCGATCGTGCTGTCATTGTCAAAAAGAATCAGAATTTGGAATCAGAATTCGGAATCACGAATCAGAATCGGAATCCAAAACCGAACAATTATTTTTAAAAATAAATTACAAAATTCTCGAGAATTTTGATGTAAGGTCGAAATGACTTGTCGAGTTTCAGGATCATTTATTTTAAAAAATATTTCAAAATTGAGGAGCCTTTTATTATTATTTTGCTTGAGCATGGTCCGTTTTTCAAGTTACATGAGTTTTTGATTCTTTGGTCGCAAGGGGCCCCTTCCCCAAGCTCCCCGGGGTCATCATCGAGGACTAACAACAGATTCTGGGGGGTGCAGCGCGATTTTAACAAGATTTCTCATGTAACCCCTTGCGTGGCAGTAGCAGAGTCAACTGTAGCCTCATCATCCTCATGCCCATCGTTGTTCATAGTCATGGCTTTCCAGTGCCATAGCACTTTCAGAAAAATCCACCCGGTTACTAAGGGCATCATTCAACAGCTCGGGATCAAAAACTGCATATGCACTTGCAACATGTGACCTGATGTCATCTTCAGGAATCAGACACTTGTGTACCGGTTCCATGTCAGGGTCTTGGGGGTTGGGGACATAATATTATGTTGAGGGTACCTTTCCATCAACTGCCTTTTTGTATGAGTCAATGATCCATGGGAGTGAACATTGCAAAAAGGATCTAGGATTCATACATTTGATGGGTTTTGCTCGCTCTGAAAATGCCCCACCAACCGCGTCCTTGATCAAGAAACTGAAAGTGACTGGCATTTTAGATTCTGAACAATGCTCAAGATGTAGAGAGACCTTTCCCTTTTTTGCATCATTACACTCATCTGAGAAGTACCACGCTTTCCATTCACCGACAAAGCAGCTCAAAAGTACTGATGCCACTGGCTCCTTCCTTTTGAAGAAAAGTTATGACAATGAACGGTCTAGATATCCCAACCTTGTCACTCATTTGTTAGGCCCCCGGCAGGAAGGTTGGACATTTTGAGAAACTATTCTGTGGGTGATGAAAATTGCCTTCTCTTACCAAATGAGAAAAAGGTAGAAAGGGTTTGATTCTGTTCCCAACCATACCAACACTCCATCCAACTTCCATGTGAATATGAACGAAGGCAACCAAACATCATGTTGGAATTTTCAGTTTAGGGTTCGTACAGTACCGAATCTCAACATGGAAGTTCCAGCTTTCTAGTGAACTTCGTCCAATTTTGTAGTGAGTTTGTATTTACGACGTTGAATCTTTCGGTGGCGAAGTCCAGGTTCTGTGTAAAAATGAAAACACATTTTGAACTAGTGTGATGCCAGGTGGCCACAACATGACGTGCAATCTAGGGCCACACAGGAAGTACTCGTCATTCTCACAAAACTAGAATGAGAGCAGTCAAGAATCTCAATGCAAAGAAGGGCAAAAGGTTAGGGAAATAATAGCAACTTGGAGATGAGATTATTTACCAACGGATTAGATAAGATTAGATAACAAACTCAACATGACTGCACTTGCTAAATAATACAACTACATTCTAATAATCTCGATTCTACAAACGAGACACATTCCACGGCATTTCATAAACACATGCAAGTTCAAACGACATATAGAACACGCGCTATTGCAACCTTTCCGTCGTGCCCAAACGGTTTGGTGCCTACCAAACATTACATTCAACCACATAAACACAGATGAAGCCGAGGAGCTCTCAAACGTAAGTGCTGCCGAAGGCGGGCGATTCCGTGCTCGCGCGGGATCGATTGTGGGTCGAATTGTCGGGAGTCTCGGCCCCGGGCGTTGACGGCGCCGGCCCCTCCTCCATCAAATCCGGCAGGCCCGACAACGGCTTCCGTCTGTGCTTCGTTCCCTGCTGCCCCCTGCCTTCCGCTCCTCCCGCGGCGGCGGGGGCCTTGCCCGTTCTCGTTGCGACGCCTGCGCCGACGGGCCCGGCGCCCCGTTGAGGGGGCTGCAGCGCCCGCTGCTGTTGCATTTGCTGCGCCGCCATCACCGCGTGCGCCGGGTCGACCACCACGTCGTTCTCGCATCGACAGGCATCGGCCTGGTTCGTGATCGAGCGCGCCCATTTCAAAAATCTCAAGCTCAGTATGTGCATCTTCGAATGGCGCTTTTGCCACTTGGCCATGGACGAACTATCCTCTCCCCCGGCGGGCGCATTGACGCTGACCACGCCCATGACGTTCTGCCCCCGAATCTGCCGCTGTTGCTGCTGCAACCTCGTGGGAGACGACGGCCGGTTGTCCCACTTCATGACCTCAATCTCCTCCTCCTCGGCAACGGTGTTGGAGGTCAGCAGATCCGGGGGGTTATCATGCGCGTCCTCGCCCCCCTCGAAGTTCATAACGGCCCGCGTCCGCGGCCTCAGCGCCAAGATGACGATGCACGGCTGGGAGTAGTCGTCGCTCCCCGCCTGGCTGCGGTGGGTCGACGACGCGCCGCCGCCGCCCTTGGCCAGCTGGATGTTCCCCACGTTCATGCGGGCCTCCCGCGCGCGGTTCAGGATAATCACCCAGTTGTTGCAACGGGCCTTGTCCTCCGCGCGGAGGTAGTAGGGACGGTTTTTGACCTGGATGGTGAAGGTGTACTCTTCCGGGTCGGTCTGGTCTATGCCGATTTTGCCGACCTGCCAAAGATGGAGACGCGCAAAGAGGGGCGGTTGAGGCATGAGGTAAAGATATCCCTTGCAGACAACAAATAGCTTTGAACGAAAGGTCGCATCAATGCTCACGATGCAATAAAGTGCTCACCTTGCACAGATCCAACGTGGCCAAAACCTTGGTCCTCTTCACGTTCTTGAATGGGTGCGCCTTGATTTCATGGGATGACAAGCCAAAACAAATGTATTGGATGCCTGAATCCTGCATCCAGGAGTGTTTTGCGTTTGAAGAAACCAGACAACGTATGGCTGGGCCGGACCATTATGTGCCTGGTACATCTGATGTGACCAGTAAGCCTCCTCTTCTTAAGCTCACCAGGGACACCATGCCATACTATGAATACTTTGGGAGCAAGTTATTCCAAGGTTTAGATAGATCCTATGAAATCTATAGGATGTCATTGAAAGGCGACCAACATTGGACACAGCAACAATGAGAAAAGATTGAGAGAGAGAGAGAGAGAGAGAGAAAGAGAGAGAGAATAATTGAGACAAGGGCCCATATGCTGAAAACAATGATGAATGCAGAAGTCCAGAGGAGGTTATCAATTGTAACCTACAGGGGTGCCATCCCCAAGAGAAAGGACCTTATTGACAACTTTAAAAGAAGAACGGCACTGCCCGGTGATATTTGGCAGAAAATTGAGGGTGATATGAAAGAGTATGAGGAAGAAATCTGGTTTGAAGACAACAGTGTAGCAATGCAGAATTTTGACACGTAAGAGGAGAGTGAAATGATACAGGTAGAACTAGATTTATTTGTCAAGGAGGTGGAGACGCCTAAACCCAGAAGGCCACTTCCTAACATTAGGTCACCGACATGCTTTCCACATATTGAATTGTTATTGACATTGGACATGCCAAGGGGCATAGTGAAAGGCACTCTGGGACGTGATGTGGATGACCAATTGCGTTTTGCTGAAGATGCAGATGCTTTAGAAAAGTATCTGGTCTTGATCAAACAAAAAGTCCAAGCATTGTCAATATACAGCAGAGAGACTGAGAACAAAGTCAGAAGAAAAATATACCATGCAGACCCATCCAAGAAGCTGTGCAAAAAGTGCAAGCTCAAGAGCAGACAGTTTGCTGACAGATTATGCGCAGGTTGCAGTTAACAATCCGACACATGCAAATGCAAGCAGGTTGTTTGCTCTTGTGGCCTTCAGGAATCTATTAATCAGGAAAGCATGTGCACTATATGCATTTGCAGAGATCAGAAGATGACGCGGCAAAATATGGGCAGTAACTGATATTGTATTGTAGAAGCAGTGTCTGAAAGGTTAAGGGGTATAAGGGGACCGACTAAATCAACCAAATTTTGTGTTGTGTGCACCATCTAATGCTTCAAATACCCCATCTCCAATGAAAAGAACCTCCCAAAAACTCCTGACAGATTATCTCTCCTGCCATTCTCCCCTCCAATACACTGTTAACTGTTGCTCTCTCCTCTTCATCCCCTCCCATCAGTTCATCCCTGATCTCAACATTGCACCCTCCATACACCCTTTCCTCTCATCTCACTTCCCCCCTCCCAAGCACCCTCCCTCTTAACAGTGCACTCTCAGTGCAACCCTTCCATAGATCAGAAGAAGGTGCAACAAAATATGGGGGGTAACTGATATTGTATTGTGGAAGCAGTGTCTTAAAGGCTAAGTGGCATAAGATGACAGACTAAAATCAACAAGATTTTGTGTCGTGTGCACCATTCAATGCTTCAAATAACAACCTCCAATGAAAAGAATATTCCAAATAACACTGATAGATTATCTCTCCTGTCATTTGTCCCTCCCCTCCAATACACTGTTAACTGTTGCTCTCTCCTCTTCATACCCTCCCAGCATATCATCCCTGCTCTCAACATTGCACCATCTGTACACCCCTCCCTCTCATCTCCCCCCTCCCAAGCACCCTCCCTCTCAATGGTGCATTCTCAGTGCACCCTTTCCATTCACTTATTCCCTGTGCTCTCTACGGATGCGACGGGACAGCTGAATGTCCTTTTGCATGATGGTGATGCGCTTGGTTTGGATGGCGCATAGGTTGGTGTCCTCAAAGATGCCAACAAGATAGGCCTCTGAGGCATCCTAGATGGCAAGGACAGCCGTTGCCTGATACCCGAGGTCCTTCTTATAATCCTGGGAAATCCCCATCACTAGGCACTGGAAGTTTGCTTTGCAGATTAGAAGGTCAACAGACTTCTGGTAGCAACGGATCTTGTGGAGGGCAACGGTTCCGGGGCAGTAGCAGTGGGGCTTCTTGACGCCTCCTGTGGCGGGGGCGGGCCTTTGTTGCTAGCGGCTTACGGAGAGCCTTGCCTCCAGTGGAATATCAGGCGGTCTGCTTGGTGCAAGCCATGATCTGATTGGGTGTTGATCGTTAGGGATCCTAACAGCTTGGATCAAACCACTACGCGTGTGAGGCATCACAGATGACCATAGGTAGGCTATTACTGAGTGAGTGTTTGGGTCCAACCAGATGAGGCTTACAAACAGTATTGGATGCCATCCGAAACCAAGTACCTGTTCCGCATGAGAAAGCAGGCAGGCCCAGACAACAATGCTCAAATTTTGACACATATGGCGTTTGACCGTATTTACTGGATCTCTACGTTTATGCCACCATGAACATGGAGTCAAAAGGTGAGAGGTGACCGCAGAGCGTTACTTCCCACAAACGGGGTTCGAACTCTGACCCTCGAGCACAGTATCAACAGTTCAGGCAAAACAGGATGCGGAGTTGTCTGTATACACTTTGCCTGCTTGGTATGGGGATGCGGGGCATGCAAGGGTGAGAGACATTCCATGAAAACAAATGAACAGACGGACGGGAAAGGGGAGCAAAGATGGGATGGGACCCGGCTTTGAACGCCCGCCGTCCAGAAGTTAGATTGTTGCACATACCTCTCGGCCACCAAAGGGCTTCGGAGACTCCATGTTTGAATTGGAATAGGAGGTGGGGTGAAGAAGCAGCGGAAAAGTGGTGATGATGAGAATCTCAAGGGGGACGGGAGAATGGCGGATGAGGTGAGAGTGAGAGACGTTTTGAACCAAGCAAAACTGCGCCAGAAAACAAGAAGGCAACATTGATGGGCAGATTCTCAATGATTTGATGGGCAGGCACACTACCTCCCCACATATGAAGATGAAATATTCAAGTGGAGCACGTATCCGTTGAATGTTTAATTTAGTCGTGGTTGTGTGCTGTGAGCGCATTAAGGTGATGAACTAAGTTAGATAGTATTAGCTAAAGATGACGTTTAAGGGGAAAATTTATCCTGATATTTTACCAAGATTCCAATTGAATGTGACAATGTGACAGATCTGAGTACCAGTCCAAATTTGTTGCCATGATCTACTAAAGATCTTTCTCAAGAAGAATAAGACATATAAAAGACGTCAAACAAAGACATAGGAGACATTAAACAAAGATAACCCCATTAGACTCTGACCTGCTTATTCCACCTTAATAATTAAATTAGATAATATTACATACATAGGACAGATTTAAATGTGAATTTGTTCTTCTTTAGCATATGTCTGCGAACTCACTCCCGTTTTGATGACAAATTTGAGTATCGCTTAATTTTCTTTGCTGCCAGAGATCGTATTTTCACATTGAGACAATCCTGCATAGGGGTCGCTCAGAAAAAAAGGCTGAAATCAAAAGCACACTCCATCCATGCACATGTCCATAACAAACATGGGACAAAAATAAAGAGCAATAACAAATATGGAAAACACCAAACAGAGACCAACAACAATGTAGAAGGAACCAACACAGGAGGAAAAGAGGAAAGGAAGACGATCACAACTGAATGTCAAAGACGATGTGCCAAATGTGCCAACACAAACAACTGCTACGATGCCACAAGCGGTGGTACCTTCACAAACAGTTGCCCGATCGGTGAATCTGCCCTCACACACACAAGTGCCCGCCACAAGAGCAATGGACAGGACACAATGGCCGCCTATATCACATGCTACCACACTTTCAACACCTCCAGGATCAGCCCTGGAAACATCCGCTCCAGTATCAGGAACGGCACCCAAGCCAGTATCAAGGCCGGCGCATTGAGCTACAACAACGGCTGCTTCCTTTTATACAATAACAATACCGGGACGGATCAATCCAGGGGCTGCATCAACACAGTACACCCCAGCTTCTACCTAGGATATACGTGTTTGCATCATGATTGATCTTACCATTAACACTACTGATGAATCTGACCTATCATCAGATGATGGAACCTCATCAGACAATCAACATACAACTTTTGATCCTTCTGCCTCTTCCATGAGTGTACAATGCCAATTGTCCATCAACGTGAAGCATGCCAAATTTTCTGCAGCTCCAGCACGTTCACGAGGCACTAATGGGCCTTCCTCGAACTCAAGATCAACAAGCTTGGAACAACCCCCTCCGGTGGCCTAGCGGTTTGACCCAACTTCAAACTTTCATCGGGCGGGGGTTCAAAGCCGAGTTCTGTCTCATCTTCGCTCCCCTTTCCCCGTTCGTCTGTTTTTCTGTTGTTTTCATGGTCTGTCTGTTGCCCATGCCTGTTCAGCATCCCCGTACCGAGCGGGCGGAGGGAAAATTCTCCACGTGTCAGGTTTCCAGTACCTGTGTCTGTCTGTCTGAACCGTTGATATCGCGCTTGAGGGTCAGATTGCGAACCTTCACCTCGGATATGTTGCACCCGGACTAGATCCACGCACGAGCGCGCTTCGGCGACCACGACGTGGCTCTCTAGGCGCACTGTAGGGTGGAGGGCCAGAAAAAGGAGCCCCTATATTGGATTTAAGACCCCCCATGGGCCATTTTGACCCCCCCAAGGGCCCGAGGTGGCAACCGTTTGAGCTCGGTTTTGAGATTATTAGGCCAGTCCGATCTCATCCCAACTTTCAAACGGTTGCCACCTCCCCTCTTTTAATGACCTAAATTTAGGGGGGAATGCAAAAGCACTATATAAAACCACTAACAAAAGCTTCTTAAGCGGGCACCCCCTCTAAATAAGGTAAGAAGCAAATCGCTGCCAAATAGGCGTACGGTAACGAAATACGATTTCATATTTATAATAAAAAAATTACTCATTACCATATATTGTTAACTATAAAAATCTCATTGAAACGAAAATAATAAAACGGTTGTTTTTTCGCTTATTGCTAGCGCGCATTAGAACAGCACAGACAATATCACCACATCCATCCTGCACACATCACCATGGCGTCACCTCCCCCCACCATCGCTGACATCGACCAAGAAGCCGGTCACCTTCTGCCTTTGTGAAGGCTCCATCCCGTCATCTGTGTCACACTACAAGTGTTCGGGTGACTGCCACGGCGGCCGAATCCGCGCACGCAGTGATCGTCTCTCGATTTTGCTCGATTCGGGCTCCGATTCGTTCCGAAGACTATCGAAGCAATTTTCAAGCCTAGCCAATCATTCGGCCTGTTCCGATCATCGCTGGCATCCATCCGGACACCCGTGTCACACCACAAGTGTATTGGTGACTTCCGAGGCGGCGGAAACTGCGCACGTGCAGCGATCGTCAGTCAATTTGGCTCGATTCGGCTTGTCAACAAGTTTCGAAGCAATTTCGAAGCACAGCAAAGCGCCGAAAGCCCCAAAAGCCTGTTTGCTGGCGCACACCTTTATATTAGGCGAAGAAGAACTGAGCACGAGCATCCCCCTTGCTACCTATCTCTTTCGGATTTATGCTGGGTAAGTTGAGGTTGAAAATGCCTCTTTTATTTATCCCACCTCCTCTCAAATACACTCACCCCATCAATTCATTTGACCCATTTCAATCCAACCCAACCACTGGGACCCCTCCTCAATGCACACAAGCGATTTGCCAAGCGCCGGTGCTTTACTCCCCTGGTGTGTATGCAACAATAAATAAAGAGGTGGTGAGATAATTAATTTTGATGTATTTGATTATGATGCAATGAATGAATACTAACCCCCCCTCCCCCTTCCCTTATCATATTCACACAGAGTGCATTATTTCATCCGCGACATACCCGCGCCGTTGTATTTTGCCATCGACTTGACTCCACCCTTTTTTCAAGATGTGGGGCAAGGTGCAGGAGATGAGAGGGGGGGGAGGTGGTTTTGACCTTTTTGCATGGTAACATATCAATTTATTCTCACCATATGTACCTTTGCCACTAACAATCCAATACCTTTGCACTGCTTTGCTTCATTTATCAATTCACTTGCACAGATTATTATAAGAAGGGAGAGGTGTGTAATACTATTACATCAGGAAGGAAGCTATGCCCATTTTTCAAGTTGACCGTTGTCATTGTACTAACAACCTAATATCATTGCACTGCTTTGTTTTGCTTCTCAATAGGTGTAATGCATAGATTGGGAGTAGAATGGTATGTAATACTGCTCATCAGGGAGGAAGCTATGCCCATTTTTTCAAGTTAACCTTTGTGAATAGCAAATCTATATTTATATGGCATATGCACCTGTGCAGCTAATCATTGTTCCACTGCTTTGCTTCACTTTTCAATAGGTGTAATGTATAGATTGGGACTAGATTGGTATGTAATCTATAGATTGGTATGTAACACTGCCAGGTGCATTGAATAATCAAATATCATCCCACTAATATTGTTCCACCGCAACTGCTTTGCTTCACTTTCAGTCACAATGCCCGGCAAAAGCAAGAGATGCCTCAAATGTGATGCTTGTGCAGCAGTGATTAAATGTAGAGAGCAAAATAAACACAAAAAGAATAGAAAGAAAATAAAGATATGTGAAAAGAACAACAAGTGTACAAACCCAACAACTGCTACAGCAAATAAGCGTAAGATCATTGAGCTTGAAAATCTAGTCTCAGCCTGCCATGGCGGTCAAGTGAGAGGGGAGCACGGTATTTTGCCAACAATAGACGAGTCAACTCTGGATCCTACAACTCGTTCTGCTCGTCCAACTG
>JALLAS010000711.1:0-12231 GCA_036939415.1 Detonula confervacea
TGAAAACGAAGTAAACTATGCTTATGCTTCCCAAGAACTCATAAGCAATGAATATGGCATTTACACAGTGGCAGGGTGGGATAGCAGTGGAGGGGGCTCATTTACTACAAAATGCAATCAATGAATATGGCATTTACACAGTGGCAGGGTGGGATAGCTTGAAGGCGGAGGGGGCTCGTTTACTAGAATGAACTTGATAATACATAATGAAAGTGTGCATCTATGTAATGAGTATCGTGCAAAGCTATCTATATCCCACTCTCACCGGTACCTCTCATCATTATTTGGCCGAGAAGGAAAACACCATTGCCTCGCTTTCACCTACCATCTCACATCTACAAACGATCAATAACCTCCTATCCAATAGCCGAATGCTTACACACAGGACATTCCGCCCGCTGCATGCACCACGGATCGATACATCCCTTATGAAACGTATGAAAACACGGTATCGTCCTAACAATCTCCCCCGCCTGATACGGTTCTAGACATATAGAGCACGTAGGCTGCTGCGGACCCCCTGGCGTGGGCCTCGCTTTTAGCATATCATCATCCGCCCGCAGCGCTCTAGACGGACATCGATTGATCTCTGCTTCGGTGGCACCCATGGCCGAGAAGAATGATCCCATCGCTGGACCATTCTCATCTACGAAGGAATGCAATCTGTCGTAATCATTCCCGTTAAAGTCCCGGCTATTCACCACATGCCGTAATGTATCGGCGCTAATTTCTCGTTCCCCATTAGCTTCTCGTTCGGCATTGAGTCGATCCACGAACCGTTGGAATTGCCGATTGGCGCGCTGAGCCCGTGCTCGTCGACGTAGCCTCACGGCCTCCCGGCCCCCGCTAAGGTTTGTCACGAAGGAAGACAGTCCCGCCCTTCCCGCACGTCCGGTCGTAGGGGCATTATTATTTTCTGCACCATCTTCTGCATCGGAATCGGCAGCATCGTCTGGGTTTACGGTTTGTCCGATCAACAACGACATGCACAATCGAAACATTGAGCAGGAAAATACCATGATGAAAAGTGGGAAGAAGCCCAGGTTTCCTTTGTCTTGACCCAATCTTCTTTGTCTGAGTTTTTGTTTCACTGCATTGTTCGATATTTTTTTGACGTACTCTTTCTCCTCTTCGGTCAACTCTCTTGTGGAATTCTTGGATAACGCTTCCATCAATATTTTTTTTTGTGCAGTTGCATTCGAATCATGCATTTCCCCCACATCTACATCAAAAAGATCATCAGTGACCGCAGAAGCAGTACCTGTACTATTTTCTTGTTTCTCCATTTTTCGTATTGCCTCCTCCCTCTTCTTCCGTCGATCCTCCTGCATCTCCGCCTCGCGTCTCCGATAATCCTGGTAATCCACCCGTTGCTTCCACGCAACCTCGGCGTTTGCAATCGCGACATCAGCAAGGGACCGCGGCTCCAGACGCACCAACCGACCATCGGACGATTCATCATCATCCCCTCCCAAACCCCAAATAGGCGCCATCGCCTCGGTAATATTCCCATCAACATCGTTCTCCCTCAATACGTGCACGCCCGATCCCACATCGCGTAGGAAGAGGTTGTAAAAGTACAGAATTGCAATTGCAAAATATAAAGTCGGGATGAGGACTTTGCGCGCGGAGCTGGTTTGATTTTGACGAAAGAAGGATTTTATCCGCGTGGGTTGTCGTTGGTGCATGCCTGACGCTCGTCGGGGCGAGATGCCCGCGGGTGCGGGGGCTACGGCGGGGGATTGCGGTTGTTGCTGTTGTTGGCTGCTACCGCGATAGTCCGCCATGGTGGAGCGAGATGATTGTATTTTTTTGGGGTTACGGTGCGGTGGATTTTGGATTTTGTGAAAAAATGTGAGGTGGTGTCATCGCCAATAAAAACGGCTGGAATTGAGAACCAACTCTATCGCTAAAGAACCGTTACTTTTTCACGATTCAATTCGTAAATGAGCTATCATGGGCCAATACTCAGTACCTTCGCAATGTTTCGTGGGCCATGGACAAACTTCAACTTCCGGCCAAATACCTTCAACCTCCGGCTTCCACCTCAGCCAAAGCGACATTCTCCGTATTCCATGGCATATTCCTTGTCTTTTTTCGGCAACTTATGTGGCTATTTTAGTGATAAAATGGTAGATTTTAGTAAGTGCCTGTATGTGCTCTGGTATGTGCCGGATCTTTCGCGAAGATCTTTTGGATCTTGGCGGTATCTTTGTTATGACAGCCGATGACGCTGAATGACGCTGAGCAGTTTTGTGGTTTCCCACCTGCTGTTCTCAGTGTATGTTCCCACCTGTTATTTTTCACTATTCCTACACCATACACCAAAACCAGCTTTTTTGCATGCTGCCTGCTGCCATCACATCATGACGGACACTCCGAACTCCGCCATCACTTTTTGCCATTTTTCCTCTTCGCTTCCCATCGCGCATCCATCATCGTCGTCGTCGCACGACCAGGGGGCGGCGGGGGCTAGATATTATATCCAGCAAGCCAACCGCGCCACCGCTGGCTGCCACGACCAATTTCAAGCGCAGCCAGCCCGCCCTCTCCGTCGATCGCGGTGTCGCCTTTGGTCTTCTCACTCGCGCGCTGCGACCAACTGCGACACCCAGCCAGCCAAGGCTCTTGATGCCGCGGCTTCGGGTCGATCAGCCAGATCAGAGCTAGCGCCGGCCTCCAGAACAAATTTGTACGGCAGCATTGGGAAAGCACTATGAAAGATCCAACTATGTACTCACCAATATCTCGCTACTCGCTTTGATGGATGACCACCACACAAAAGAAACGATACACCAGCCGGAAACTGGGAACCATAAGAAATAAACCCAAGAAGACAAAAGGTATCCCTTGCTTGCCATCCAGAATGCAATAGAAGATTTTTGGCGGAACAACACAAAGCCATCCATCACATCCATCAAAAATAAAGGAGAAGATTGACAAAGAGATCAGCATTCCAAGATCACATCCTAAAGTCTCGGACAGAAGATCATAATTTCATTTGCTCTTCCAAAGCCAACCACAACTCTCAATAGTAAAATATTGAACACACATCCAGCCACAGAGCATAACATCTTCAGCAGCATTTATCAACAACAACAATACTAATACAATCATGAAGAGATCGGCAGCCTTCGCCCTCTTCCTCTCAAGCATCACCAACGATGATGCAATTGCCTTCCGCGCCACCTCCCCCTTCGCCCGGCACACAACCCTCGCTTCCAACTCCGCCCTCTCCGCCGAGGAAGAGGCCAAGAAGCGAGTGGTAGTCATCGGCAACGGAATGGTGGGCCAACGCTTCATGGAAAACCTCATCGACATCGATACCGATAAGAAGTGCATCATCTCCACCTTCTGCGAGGAACCCCGCGCGGCGTACAATCGCGTCAAGCTCACTTCGTACTTCGAAACGCGCGATCCCTCCAACCTATCCATGACGTCGGAGTTTGACGGAGAGGGACGCACTCCGTGGTACGAGGAGAATAATGTGGAATTGCTGTTGAACGATAAGGCGACCAGCATTGATACGGAGAATAAGAAGATTATTGGTGCCAGTGGGAAGGAGGTCGATTATGATGTGGCGGTGTTTGCCACGGGGAGTTTTCCGTTCGTGCCGCCTATCCCGGGAAAGCAGAGGCCCGGTGTCTTTGTTTACAGGGTGAGTGCAATGCTTTGACGTGTCTTTGCATCGTACTCTACCACTTTTAATGCATCATGCACATGATGTGTATTGATATTGACCGTCATCTCACCATCAATCTTTGCTTCTGCTCCCATCAATAACATTACACACAGACCATTGAAGATCTTGAGAACATGCTCGCCTACGTCAAGGAGAACAATGTCAAGAGCGCTGCCGTCATCGGCGGAGGACTCTTGGGTTTGGAAGCTGCCAAGGCTGTTGCTGACATGAAGGTTGAATCTCACATCATTGAGTTCGCCCCCATTCTCATGTGCCGTCAGGTAAGCTATGCTCGTGCACACATCATGTTAACCATGGCGCTAACATTATGATCTTGCCAAACATGTAATCACTGTCATACTGATTGCCAACTCAACAAAAATCATTCACTCCTCACCACCCTACACAGATCGACCAAGGTGGCCACGACGCCCTCGTCGGCAAAATCGAAGATATGGGCCTCGAGGTCCACTGCGGAGCCCGTACCGAATCCTTCGTCGGAGAGGACGGATCCACCGACGCTGATAACATGTCCCCCGTCTCTGCCCTCCGCTTCAGCAACGAGGGATGGGATGACCTCCCCGTGCAGATGGTTGTCGTCAGCGCCGGAATCAAGCCCCGCGACGAGCTCGCCAGGGATACCACCATTGCCATTGGCGAACGCGGCGGTATTGTGGTGGACGAGCAGTGCAAGACTTCCGCCGATGGTATTTATGCTATTGGAGAGATTGCGCTGTACAACAACTTTATTTATGGGCTTATTGCTCCCGGGTACGATATGGCGGGAGTATGCTCCAAGATTGTTGCTGAGGAGGAACTCGGCATCAAGGTGGACTACGACGAAAAGCCCGCATTCACCGGAGCCGACCTTTCCACCAAGCTCAAGCTCTTGGGATGCGACGTCGCTTCCTTCGGCGAGAACCAACCTGGTCCTGACGATACCGATGTTTCCAACCTCGTCTGGAACGATCCCTTGGGAGGAATCTACCGTAAGCTCATCTTCAACAAGGCCGGCGACCGTCTTCGCGGAGGAATCTTGGTCGGCGATGCGGAAGACTACACCAAGCTTCACAAACTAGCGGTCGGAGGCGCCGAGCTCACCGAAAATCCCGCCATGCTTCTTGCCCCCAACTCCGCTCGCGGAGAAGTTATCGCCGAGGAACTTTCCACCGATCCCAATGCCCAAATCTGCTCCTGTAACGATGTTACCCGCGGAGATATTGCGAATGCCGTTGCCGAGCTCGGAGTTCAAGGCGCCACCCTCGCTGCAGTCAAGACATGCTCCAAGGCCGGTACCGGCTGTGGTGGATGCGAACCCGATGTCAAGACTATTTTGTCTCAGGAATTGGAGAAGCTCGGAGGTTCCCTATCCAATCACTTGTGCGAGCATTTCGCTTACTCGAGGTCGGAGTTGATGGCGCTTGTTAGGACTGATCCCGAACCTGAGAGCGTTGATAGCTTTGAGAAGATTTTGGCCAAGCACGGACATGGTGTAAGTGAACTCACATGACACACAACTTTATCTGTTTCCCATCACATGAGTAGGAATCCATTTACTCATTCCTCTTCCTTCTCTCATTGACTCTTTTGACAGGATGGATGCGAAAACTGCAAGCCTGCCGTAGGATCCATCCTTGCCTCCATCTACAACGAAATCATCCTCGATGGCGGACGCGATGCCCTCCTGGACACGAACGACCGCGCCTTGGCCAACATGCAGCGTGGAGGATCTTACTCCGTCGTACCCCGCGTGCCCGGAGGAGAAATCACCCCCGAGCAGCTCATCCAATTGGGCGAGACCGCCAAGAAGTTCAATTTGTACTCTAAGGTTACCGGCGCGCAGCGTATCGACTTGTTCGGCGCAGCTAAGCAGGACCTTCCCGAAATTTGGGAGGAGATGGGCTCTGTTGGATTTGAATCAGGACACGCTTATGGAAAATCTCTTCGTACCGTCAAATCTTGTGTTGGATCGACTTGGTGCAGGTTCGGTGTGCAAGACTCTGTGAGTTTCGCTATCCGAGTTGAGAACCGTTACAAGGGCGTTCGCTCGCCTCATAAGATGAAGGGTGGCGTTTCGGGATGTGTACGAGAGTGCGCCGAGGCCCAGGGAAAGGATTTTGGAATGATTGCCACCGAGCACGGATACAACCTTTACGTTGGAGGCAACGGTGGAGTTAACCCTGTCCACGCCCAGCTCCTTGCTACTGACATTGATGAAGATACTGTTCTTCAGTACACTGATCGTTACCTCATGTACTACATCCTCACCGCTGAAAAGTTGGAGCGTACCGCACCATGGCAGGCCAAGCTCCCCAGCGGCAAGAACGGCGGAGGACCTATTGAACACTTGAAAGAGGTCATTATCGAGGACTCCTTGGGCATTGTTGATGAGTTGGACCGACGCATGCAACACCTTGTTGACTCTTACCATGATGAGTGGGCAGAGGTTGTCAAGGACCCCGTCCTTCGCGCCAAGTTCAAGCAATTCGTCAACACCGATGAGACCCAGGACCGTGAGGAAATGATCGAATTTGTTGACATGCGAGGACAACTACGCCCCACCAACTGGGAATCTGACGGCTCTCCCCAGACAAACTGGAAGCCCGAGACCGATGATGTCTTTGCCCGCTCTGAAAAGTCATGGGTCACTGTTGGTAAGACTTCCGACTTTGCTCCCAATGTTGGGTCTGCTATCCTCTACGGAGAATCCCAGCTTGCCGTCTTCAACAACGTCCAGCATGGAACCTGGCACGCCACCCAAAACATGTGCCCACACAAGCANTGGCACGCCACCCAAAACATGTGCCCACACAAGCAGGCCTTTGTCCTATCACAGGGTATCATTGGTGATGCCGATGGCGTCCCCAAGGTGGCCTGCCCTCTCCACAAGAAACAATTCGGTTTGGATGATGGTCAGCAGCTTGATGGAGATTTGTCTCTTATCACGTTCCCCATCAAGGTCGTCGGAGATGATGTCTTGTTAGAGTTGCCAAGCGAGGTTGAGGTGAATGCCATTTTGGGCACTAGTGGATTGAGGGCACAATCGAGTTGCCCCGAGATGGAAGATATCACTGGAACGGACCTCGAGATGGATATCTTAAACGGTGTCAAGAACTCGAACTCGACTGTTGCGGTTATGTAAGGCGTTTATGTCATACGATGAATTGAATCAATTAGAGTGTATGAGCGTTTGCCAGTTACTCATTCTCGAAGACAGCTTGAAGACAAGATGTAAATAATTTTAGTAGAGAAATGAATTTTAGCAGCAGATAGCTTTTACTTTTCGTCCTCTTTGCCGTTACAAGCTTGAAGTAGTAAAGCTTTGTCGTTTGGTGCACGTTGAATCCTTAAAGTTGTAATATGTTAATAGCTTGCTACCAGATAGGACCTCTTTTGTGTTCTGAGTTTGAACAAGGTTCGAATGCAAAAGAAGGCATCAATCAGGCAAAATTCGTGCAACTGCGAATTTTGAGGTCCAGGAACTGAAACAGGCTGAACTTAGTTTGGAACTTCATAAATGCAAATATCACTACCAATCCCCATGACAAAGGAGCTGTTAGCTTGGCATGGCTAACTTTAATGATAAAACAAGCCCGATCAAGATCATCAAACGCCAAGTCCGGAAAGTAATAGTCGGCAGCAATTGATACAAATCTTTGTGATTGTGTCCTGCATAAAGGGCAACTGAAATAATTGCCTTGCGCATTACGACGTCTCTTGTCTGACCAATCCTTGACGCAACCGCGGCAAAAATAATGCTTGCATCTGCTACCTCTGACAATATTTTTGTGGCGGGGCCGAAGAAGACAAATAGAGCACGTAAAGTTTGCGATAGTCCGGCAATGATTGATATTTTTACATGCAGCTCCCCAGACGGCTCGCATCATAACATAGGTCTCATGAAATGCCCACAAATCGATAATGAAGGAATCGTTTGCTCCATGCCACCCATCCAACTCAAAGTGCATGATTGCCAACATTGATGGAATGTAAGCATTGAAATTGGCACAGAGGATCCAGCACAACCCACTTCGTGCGTATAAAGGTTGGGACCAATAAATCCCGTCGTCCGATGAAGACACCACAAATTAGCCCCAGTAAGAAGAATTTGATTTTCTCTCTATGCTTTGATGACACCACTTTTACTTTTTGCATGATTCTACGTCTTGTCAAAGACAGAAGGCGAAAGCGTGTGGATGCACATTCAAATAACGATGCCATTTTATCTCTCCACCAGGAGGTTGTTCAAGTGAGCTACATGATTGTGGTAGAGGATCCTGCGGTAGTGATGATTGTGAGGAAACGGACTTTGTAGCAGAAGAGAGCAGGCGCGCGCTGCATGTACCACGAAGGTTGCATCAACTTGAAACTTTGCTGTTACACATGCAATCTGAGATCAAAATAGCTTTAGGAGCCAGCAACCTAGTCAGATCTGAAAATTTCAGTAGATCTCTCTGTGACAAAGCATTAAATCACACTGTAGTATTCCGATACTACGCGCACGCAATTATATCACACTACAAAAAATGCTTGCATCAATTCCAATGAAATCAAAGCCAGTTCACACCATGGTTCCAGTCAGTTAGAATCTACCCAAGATCTGTACACTGCCTACTCATGCAATTCCTCCCTACAAAAGCAGTATGAGTATGGAGGATCAAGGAGGATCAAATAGTATCCACAGCTATCAACAACTTCAGTCAAGATTCAGTCATGCGTCAATTTCCGATTCCTCCAAAATGAGACGTGTCAGTTGGAAATCAGCGAGATTTGTCATTTCAGTTGCAAGTCTCACACTTGCCATTGTTTTCACTTGCAAATACTCATAATTTTAGTAGAGACACGCTCATTCAGCCACAACCATGCCATTTACCTCCAGTAATAATACTCCTCTTCGGAGAAGCAACAGGCGGTCAACGATGGATAGCACTAAAAAACACACCGAGAGAAGCGAACATAAACGCCGCAAGAAAAGTGATAGGAAGAAACGCCATTCGATTAACATATCTTCATGCGGCCTTCGAGAACAAAATGGTGTACGCGAGGCCGACAGCTCAAAAACACCCACCAGAGCCAAGCACGCCAGGATTTCATCCGCCGGACTACCGTCTCTTCTATCTGTTGAAGGAGAAAAGGAAAATTATACTATGGTACCGAGGACACTATTTGGCGAGCTGCAGAATTGTCAAGATAACGATGACGAATCTATCTCCAGTGTGAAGAGTGATAAACGCGATGATGGCACACTCGATCGGATGCGTTCGAACATGGGTACCCAGACTCGGACTCCAACGAGACGCCGAGGATTGAATAGTAGTAAGATGCTCCTATCTGGCCTAAATATTGAAGATAGTTCACTATCGCGAACCTCGAATCTTTTTTCATCAGATGATGTCAAGAGTGATATCAGTGTCGATGATAAGGACATCAGTGTGGGTCCACCCTTGAAGGATGAAACACCATTGGATGCCGAGGCAACAAATACGAGGTTCCAGTTGACATCATACGCAAACAAGGATGAGCTCAAGGCATTGTTGAAGGAAAATCAAGATGTTCTCAGTACTGAGGATCAAGATGCGAGCTTGGTGCTTGTGGAGCTGAAAGATGAAAGCCTATCATCCCACGAGCATCTGGATCACTTTCACGACGGCCTACCTTCCTCTAGCGGAAAGAACCACGGTGCCCAAACTTTGGCAACGGGCGCAGAAGAGGATGCGACCGAGGCATTGATTAAGACAGAGCAGCCTGTTCTGGGTACCGAGGACCAAGACACGAGCTTGGCACTCAAGAAGCTGAAGGATGAAGATGAGCAACTGAACGATTTTCAGGCAGACGAAGATAGGTCTTCTGACCTCGCTAATCTGTTGCGCCCTGAAAGGCAAAACATTGCAAAGGACGATAATCAATCAGCCATAATGGGCAACACTGAAGCTCGTGCGTCCACCATTTCTAGACTTGAAATAGAACGCGACGAGGCAAATGCGCGCTCATCGTTGCAGTCTGACAGAGATGAACTACTGCCAAGAGTGGCAAAGAACGAGGATGAATTGACTCGTCTGGAGATCGTGCACAGTACTGCCATGTTCTTATCCGAAGAGTTGACAAAACAAGTTGTTTCCAAAAAGGATGCACAGATTGATAAGGTGGCAAATGAGCTTGAGTCTGCAACAACCAAGGTTTTAGAGCTCCAATTGCTGATTAAATCACTGACCAAAGAACGGGATGCAGCAAAAGAAAGTGTGTCCGAGCTCATGTTAACACAGGAGAGCATAGGTCAGGTTCTTTCTTATAGCATGGATAGGATCAAGGTGGATTGTGATCGTGTCGAGACTGAGAAAGAATATTTGCGAGAGCAAGTTGGTGATCTCAGTGCTAAGGTGACTTCTCTGGAGACAGAAAGAGAAGAACTCAAGGCCGAGTGCAACCAGCTCACTGATGAGACAGTGCATTTAGCTGATGGGGTTGCTGTTCATAAGGAAGCAGTTGAGGAGAATCCGGCTTCATCCGAACAAGTTCAAGTAGAAATGTCTGACGATTGGGTATACGTCGCAGGAGAATTGGATCTCGACAGAAACCAATTGTTAGATGAACTGTCAGGCGATCATGCTGTTTCAGAAGAATTGCCGCTCGAAGCAAATCAATTTGAAGAAGAGCTTCGACAGTTCAAACACCGCC
Organism: Detonula confervacea; assembly: GCA_036939415.1. Taxonomy (NCBI): domain Eukaryota; phylum Bacillariophyta; class Thalassiosirophyceae; order Thalassiosirales; family Thalassiosiraceae; genus Detonula; species Detonula confervacea. The sequence goes on from JALLAS010000711.1 coordinate 10,358, forward strand.
TTGATTCATTGGAAAAGAAGTTCTTAGGTATGGCGGCAGAGGTAAATACGGGCGAACAGAAGAAAGCGCTGCTGAAAAGGATCTTAGCAAGCATATGGAAACCATTGGGAGCTTAAGCGGAAATGGATTACAATGATTGAGAAGAGCGGAAGAATTCGACAGAAGCTGATTTCTCGTTTATGCACCAAAATAACGACTTGCCTATCAATCATTGTCTTTTTGTTGGAAGGAGAAAATGCATAATCACATCAGGTAAAATATTGCCATCTTTGTCTAAGTAAAAATATCCAAATCTGTGCTGTTGGCGCATCTAGAGTTTAATCACGGCGTACTTGAATTACTTTCCAGTGATTGCCATCATACCATACCAATGAAAGCTGCAAACTGTGCCACATTTTTGATTCAATAAATGAGATGGGTTGTATAAAGCAACGCTGCTAACTGGACACACCTAATGTGGTAACTTTATGTGGCATTCATCTGCGTTGTTTGGTTGTTGGATTCACAGGCCTAATTGCTTTTGGCCATGCTGAGTCTCTAGATCTGCGTATTGTACCTCAAATCAAAATATTGATAACCCTCACTGGCATTGTTATGACCCATGGTATCGTTATCACAATCTCATTCTAGCCAGCTTCTGAACTTGAAATGGAGTGTCCAATTACCACGTCGCTTCTTTTACCAATCCAATGCATTTGTCCGACGCTGACTAAGGACACAGAGGTAGGCAGATACCTAGATCGTTTCAATTCTTTTCAACTAGAATCCACATTATTTTGATACTGGAAATAACCAGCATCTGATCACTCATCTGAGCTGGATCAACTGAAAACGTCCATTTCTTGACACACGTGCTTATCAATCTTAAAATGAGTTACTTCGAGGAAACACGCTTTCCACCTTCTTCTGGCTTTATTGTTACCATCTCACCATCAGTACAATATGGCATCTCTCTCAAATTTCAATAATTTACGAAGATATATTCTCACAAAACTGCTTCAGTCAAAACCCCACACTTTGTAAGCAGAATGATAAGTGAAAGTAATACGAAAAATATGGTATCAATACGATGAAAACCCAACCATACAATAGCACTCCACGAGACGTCATACGGTATGATATCAAATATATGTCGATATCAGTGAATTCACTTCTTCATCTCATTGAACGAAGCGCCATCGACTCGTCATGACACCATGATCTATAATAGTCCGAAACGCTGATGATTTTGCCAACAAGTGAACGAAATGGTCAATTCGACCTCAGCTTTGTCATGACTTTAGCACGATATCATTGCACCTACCCGAGGAGCTAAGTGGCCAGGAGTGACTCTATTGATCACGGCTCACTGTCCTCTCCTTTGATGTGACCTGTGACCAATATGTGGTGATATCATCGGTACGTTACGTTACATGCCTTACGCCTACGCACCCATTTCATTGTTAGAAAAGGCTGCGCAGCGAAGCGGCCTCGACGAATATCTTTGTCACCTGTTTGCCACCATAATATTATCGAATATCATTGGCAGTAAATTGTCTGCACGAGTATTGTGGGGATGACGGAGGGAGCGGTGGATAAGACAGGGATTTGGATTTTTATTGCGCGCCACGATTATTTCACCTGGTACGACATACTCCTAACAGCGGATGTAGTGACAACCGCACTTCATAGGAAAAGCGCCGCCGATTTTCAGGGGTACGAATATTATAATCTCATGTTATGCTATGCATGTTTGCGTTGTCTTCGTAGCGTGCGTATTTTTAGTATCGTATTGTGCGAGCGAGAACACACTTGGCATTTTTTGTGCAGATTTTGTTGTGGTGGATTCGTGTTGACGCCTCTCGGCATCAACTCCACTTTCGATTGATGTTCTT
>JALLAS010000712.1:0-12072 GCA_036939415.1 Detonula confervacea
ATCATCATTATCATTATCATCTAGTATCTCACTCTCTGAATCTGAATCGATATCACATGATACGAATACACACAAGCCTTCTTGTTTGGCTCAAAAATGCATCACAAAGTATTGGCATAGACGCATTTATCATGTAGAGAAACATAAGCGAATACCCTCAGTCCTTCCCTCACCCATGTGCTGGTTTTGCACATAACTACTCCTTGTGTCTAGATCTAGCACTATCAGATCCACACTTTCTCTTTCTCATACCAAAGAGCTTAACGTCAGAACTGGGCCATGCTAAATATAGAGCTACGGATATAGTAGCACTTGACTTGGCTGTGCTATTGTTGAGCTGCGCAATGGAGAATGTTGTTACGAAAAATATATTGTTGCACCTACCTACCCGCTACCCGCCCCTCTAGAGATATTATATGCTAGACCTGCTTCTACAAAATAATACCTACTCCTACAACATCAGATGGGAGTAGAATTACCTACCTACCTACCTACTCCTACCTGTACTCCTAGTTAAAAGTACCTACAATAATTTTTACTTTTAGAGCTAGGTACTCCTAGAACTAAAACTATTGAAATTTCAAACTAAGAATTCAAATATTACCGTTGGCAAATAATGTCGCTCTACGTAGAAAACATACCAGAGCCTACACAATTGGAAAAGATGGCGCGAAAGGCAAAATCGCAATGCGTGCAAGACAACAACAACGAACAAAGACAACAACGAACAAACATCACCATGACCATGCATGGCAGACCATGGTGCCGCGACAGTTCCTAGCGAAAGCAGAACACCAGTGAAAAAGTAGCAACTGCTATCACTCGTCCAACAGGCAGGCTCTATCGTACCTATTGTCATTTGTCATCTTGCCCTCTCTAGATAGCGTAATCAATCCTCATCGGCTGCATTTATTTCGGCGCCAGGATAGTAGAGCATAGCATCGTAGTGTAGCAGTACCGCAAACTCGCATTCGTCGAGCGGATAAGGAAGCCTCCGCAGCTGTCGGTAGACCGTATCGTCGTCAACATTATTAAATCTCGTCGTTCACAATTTTGGCACCATGCACATAAAAGAAATCGTCGTTGACGGCTTCAAGTCGTATGCCCATCGTACTGTAATTGCAGGGTGAGTATTTGATCCATCTAGGAAGGAAGGAGGAGGGAGGAGCTTGCATCTTCTTGCATCGTCCCCCTACCTAAATACCCGCCATCAGCGGCCGTCATTTATTTTCTTTCGCAACTCTCACACTCCCTCACCTCACCTATCTCCGCATCTCCAGATTCGATGAGCACTTCAACGCAATCACCGGCCTCAACGGCTCCGGCAAATCCAACATCCTCGACTCCATCTGCTTCGTCCTCGGCATCACCAACCTCTCCCAAGTCCGCGCCGGCAACCTCTCCGAACTCGTCTACAAGCAGGGCCAGGCGGGCGTGAACAAGGCCTCCGTCACCATCGTCTTCGACAACGAGGACGAATCGCTGAGTCCCCTGGGCTACGAGCAGTGCAAGGAGGTCAGTGTGACAAGACAGGTGTTGATCGGGGGAAAGAGCAAGTATTTGATTAACGGGAGGAATTCGCCGGCGGGGCAGGTGGCGAATTTATTTCATTCGGTGCAGTTGAATGTGAATAATCCTCACTTTCTCATCATGCAGGGTGAGTCTTATTTCAGTTCTAAGCTGTGCATTGTTTGTCTCGCTGTTTCCCTCTTGATGGCATGTCTAATTGTACACCCAATATATGCTGCCGTCTCACTACACAGGACGCATCACAAAGGTCCTTAACATGAAGCCAGGCGAAATCCTAGGCATGGTCGAAGAAGCCGCCGGCACGCGAATGTACGAGAACAAAAAGAACACCGCCATCAAAACCATCGAAAAGAAGCAAATGAAGGTGGACGAGATCAATTCCATCCTCTCGGAGGAAATCACACCCACGCTGGAACGCCTGCGCGGCGAGAAGCAGCAATACCTCAAATGGAGCAAGAACAATGCCGACATCGAACGGATCGAGCGCTTCGTCGTGGCGAGCGAATACATGTCCGCGCAGGAAACCCTCAGCAAGAACTCCTCGAACGTGGCCTCCATGGAGGAGAAGGTGGCGGAGCACGAGGACACCATGCGCACCGCGCGGGAGGAGGTGCAGGAGAAGGAGGAGGAGATCGACAAGCTGTCGCAGGAGATGAATAGCGAGCTCGAGACGGCGCACACGGCCGCCAAGGCGGATGAGGAAAAGAAGTCCAAGGATCTGGTCAAGGCGACGTCGGCGTGGGAGAATAAGAAATTGGGCGTCAAGAGCGCCGCGAAGGAGTACCAGGAGGCGCGGGCGGCCGTGGCCGAGTCCGAGGGCGCCGTGAGCGAGATGGAGAAGAACGTTTCCGAGAAGATTTCGGCGATTCAGAAGGCCAAGGACGAGGCGCTCGAGGCGGAGCACAATTTGGCGCGGCTGCAGACGGAGTATCAGAACATGTGTGCGGGAATTAGTTCGGAGGAGGGGGACGAGGGGAGGACGCTGCCGGATCAGATTAGCAAGGCTCATAGCGATGCTAATAATGCGGAGACTAAGGCGAAGCAGGCGAAGATGAAGATTGATCAGTATGGAAAATCATTGAAGGTATGTTGATGTTGGTGTGTTGTTATTTTTATTTATTTGAAGATTATGCTGAAATCCGTCTCACCCGCCCATCTTCGTTTGTCTTATGCTATGATTAGACCGTTGAAAAAGATATGAAGAAGGAGGAGAAATCCGCAACAACTCTATCAAAGAAGAGGGACGCAACGGCCGAGAAAGTGGAAGGTCTAAAACAGAAGCTTTCGAAGATTAACTTTTCAGAGACCAATTTCAACACGCTCGAGAACGAGAAGATCGAATTGGAAAACTCCGTTTCCGACCTTCAGGAGAAGGTGGACAGTCTTTCCGCACAGCTCGGAGGCAGGCTTGCATTCAATTACAGTGACCCCGTTCGTGGATTTGACAGGTCAAAGGTCAAGGGCTTGATCGCGCGTCTCATCAATGTGAAGGTTCCGGAAAATTCCACCGCGCTTGAGGTTATTGCCGGTGGCAAACTTTACCAGGTAGTGGTCGATGAAGCCATTACTGGCAAAGCACTGCTGAACAATGGCAAGCTCAAAAAGCGCGTTACTATTATCCCACTTGACAAAATTGTGCCCAGCAGAGTGTCCTCGGGGACTGTGGATAGAGCCTCCAGCATGGCAGAGAAGCTCAACACTACTGCACACCCTGCGATTGAGCTTGTTGGCTTCGATGAGGAAGTGCGTAACGCTATTGAACATGTTTTTGGATCAGCTTTGGTGGTGGATGGTATGAAGGCTGCAAACTCCATTTGCGATGCTACCAGGACGAGGACGGTTACCCTGGAAGGAGATGTTTACAATCCTTCGGGGGTTATTTCGGGCGGGTCGAACGACAACATTGGCTCGACTCTCTCAAGCATCTCTGAGCTGACAGTCGCATCCAAAGAGCTGAAAGACAGATCCAAAAGGCTTAAAACTGTGGTAAGCAAACTGGATAGTTTGGAGGCACAATCGAATCAGTTTGAAAAGCTCAGCCAGCAGGTAGAAATTGCCACAGCTGAACTTGCAGGTGTCGAGAAGCACATTTCTCAAACCAGTTATGGTATGCTCAAGGACAAGTTTGACGAGCTTACGAATGATATTTCCAATGCAAGGGAGGAGGTGGAGCAGATGGAGAAGACCAAGGATGAAAAATGGGCTCTCTACAATGAACTCAAGGATAAGGAGGCTCAGTTGACCCAGGACAGAGAGAATCGTTTGAAGGACATTGAAGCTCAGGTCAAGGAAGCGAAGGAGTTGGTAGTGACAAAGGAAAATTCTGCACGAGAGGTGAGTAAAAACTTTACATTTACCAGTAGTAACCCAGTTGTTGTGAAATGACACCTTGTCTCACCAAAAAAATCATCACTGCTCAAACATTAGGCCGATGTCCAGTCTCAAGACCTAGATCTTGAAATGAAGAGTTCACAGGAGGACGTGGAGGTTGCCAAGAAAGCTGTTGCCGTTGCTGAGAAGGCATTAGACGCTGCCAAAGAGGAAGCCGCCAGCTTTGAAATGAAAGCAGGGGAGCTCAATGCTGTATGGGAAGATGCCAAGTCAGTCCTCGATGAGCTAGAGAAAAAGGTAAAGACTTGCTCCCAAGAGCTTGCTGCTCTCTCAAAGCAAAAATCAAAGCTAATCAAGAAGGCCGAATCAGCTGAGATTGAAGGGAAGAAGATGGCTGTCAAGATTACCAAGTTCCATACTGAGCAAGGTAAAGCTGAGAAATTCTTGAAGCATATGATGAATAAGTATGCATGGATCGAAACCGAAAAAGAAGCGTTTGGAGTCCAGGGAGGTGATTATGACTTTGAAGAAACAAACCCGGAGGGAATGAGCCAGCACCTTCGAAACTTGCAGGCAGAACAATCCTCACTCGTAAGTTACTTTCTGATCTGCTGTGATTTGTCTTACCTTGTCTCCGACAATTAAGGCTGATTGTTTTCACTGTCATTCTCAGGCGAAGAAAATTAATAAGAAGGTCATGGGCATGATTGAGAAGGCTGAAGGAGAATACACTGAGCTTCTTCGTAAGCGAAAGGTTGTCGAGAATGACAAGAAGAAGATAGAAACGGTCATCGAGAACTTAGATGTGAAGAAGAAATTTGAGTTGGAACGAACTTGGAAGAAAGTGAACAAGGACTTTGGATCAATTTTCTCCACATTGTTGCCAGGAACAAATGCCAAGTTGGAGCCGCCAGAGGGCTTGAAAGCATGGGAAGGGCTTGAGGTAAAAATAGCTTTTGGTGACATCTGGAAGGAAAGTCTTAGTGAGCTCAGTGGAGGCCAACGGTCACTGATTGCTTTGTCACTGATTCTTGCTCTATTGTTATATAAGCCTGCGCCTATGTACATTCTTGATGAGGTTGACGCAGCACTTGATTTGAGCCACACACAGAACATTGGAAATATGCTCAAGACCCACTTCTCTCAAAGTCAATTCATTGTTGTATCATTGAAGGTGAGTAAAATTTGGCATCCTGAGCAAATTATTCTTAAGATATTGCATTTCATCTAATATACTGGTCCTTTTCGCATTCTTAGGAGGGTATGTTCAATAATGCCAACGTGATTTTCCGAACTAAGTTTGTTGATGGTGTGTCCACAGTGTCACGGACAATAGGGGCAGGCGCAAACTCTAGGCCCCAACGTGCTCTTACGAATGGAGGTAATGCTTTCGGTAATGTACCTGCTAAAAAGAGACGTGGCAGAAATGGTGCAGGGAAAGAAAATGCTACCGAAGTCATCTGAGTGGATGTGAAATCCATTCAGAATTAGGGCAGCAGATATTAAGTTTGTATTGCATATGACATAAGTGACACCTCTATTGAAAGGTCTAATTATTAACCCGAGGTGAATCAACGTTTATATGGTATCATTATTCTCTGTTATTGTGCTTTTACTTTATCCTATTGTCATTGTGCTTGTGGTTTTCGCCTCGGCCAGTACATACGTTTTAATTTTGCCTAGCATAATGAAGCAGTATGTCAACATATTTTTGGGGTGAGAGTGCGATATTATGAAAAAATAGATATGGGCGATGCTTGGGTATGAATTCACTTCGTCATTTATTTTTCCGTGTTGACCTTCTTCTGCCACTGATTTATCAGAGGACTCAGGATCTACTATCTAAGTGTGTTAATCATTCTGAAGTGATTCATTCAAACATAGGAAAGATAATGGGACCTAAAAGCTACTCACCATTATTTGACAGAGCAAAGGTGTGGACCAACACCTTGTAAGAAGTCAGTGTATTCCGCTTAATTTGTGCTCCCAGTCTTTTCTCTCAATTTGGCGAGAACAAATGCACCAAGCTCGTGAATGGTACATGTTGTGACAAACAAGTGCTCATCACCCGTGAGTGAAGGGACGCATTTCCCTCTCAAGTCAAAACGTTCTCTCAATATCCGTCGGAGGATGTCTCTCCGTCCAAGCCTTCTTGGTTTCAATATAGTTTCTACATCAGTAGGAGAGGGTAGTTCGTTGTCGTCCAGTGCATTATTGATACGAAGAATTGCCTGCATGGGTGATATCTCTCCATCTCTATCGTAGCTGTCAATCCTCATCATGTATTCTTCAATTTCATCTCCGCGATTGTAGGTTGCGCGTAGCTTCGTGATCTTCTTTTTCTTCGGTGAGGAAGTATCAGATGCCAAACGTGCTTGATAAGCTTTTCTCGATTTTTCTGAGCGCTTTACCTTCAGCCTTTTCATGGCCATTGTCTCCACCGAGGGCGAAAATGAAAGAGTCTCATCTTCAGATGGCGGTGTTACTTTTTGCACAATGTCATTCCCTCTCTTAGTGATGTTTTGCCCAGTCATCTGATTGTTGGCTTCTTCCTTCACCCCTTCCCTCCATTTCCTGAATGACTCACGCTCTATCTGCCTCTTGAACTTGTTACCCTTCCTTGATTCTGACTTTCTTTGGTTCGCATTCAGAAAGGTTATTATTGCTTCCACCACCTCATCTTCGGACATGTCATCAAATGAGTGCGATTCAATCACGTCATTGGGGATTTCACGAAGTACTTTGTCCTGCTTTTCTCGAATTTGTTGTTCTTTTGTTGCTACCCTGCCCGCCCATCTTCGTTCGTACCACTCCTCTTTCCAGGTTTCATTGTTCCACAATTTTTGTTTTGACTTAGATCGTTTCACATGTTCATCGGATGGATACAGTGGATTGGCAGAGAATGGACTAGTTGATTCGCTAGCTCTTTCAAACTCCGGTTGCACTGATTCATCCTCAAAATAGTTCTTGCCACTGTATGTTGTGTCCTGGGATGCCAAAAATCTCACTCCATTCCTCTTGTAGCCGTAGTATTCACCGTATGTTTGATTGTAGATTAAATTGTGCGGGTCGGGATCTTCTCTCAAATACAACAAATCATTCGGGTCGGGCCAGAAGTAACCTTCGTTGTTCAATGGGGATGCTGCTGCTTCGGCCCTTCGTTTCTTTTGCTTCCATTCCAGCTTGTGCTTCCGCATTAGGTAGGCGCGACATGCAAGAAGCATTTGAGCTTCGTTGATGTTTGAAACATCAATCTCCACACCTTCAGTTGAAGAAGTGGCGAGAGATCCAGTTTGGCCATCTTCTACATCATCATCCGCAACGCTACTTTTCAACCTATCTAATGGAGGAATAGGTTTTGGATGGCGCTGATGAGCTAATCTTTGATGTATCCCGTTAGCGCGTTGAGGAGAGAAGGAGTAAACAAACAATCCATGTGATCGACGTGGCGTAGTGGCGGTTCGTTGGGCAGATGAGTCCGCGTAGGAGGGGGCATCAGCACTGCCTCTATCATCAAGGAAACAACCAAACAGTGAGCCACCCAGAGCCATCAGCCACAACATCAAAGCAGTCAAACAAACCCGCCCGCATTCCCCAGTCCGCCGCCCCATTGCACTAGGAAGATGTTGACAATGATGTGATGTATTTCTAGAGGTCTCTGGGGCAAATAAAATGTGCCTTCATCAACCGACCACAACATCCAACATCTCCAACATACGCGCACCAACATTAAAACCAACGGAAATGAGGAGGCGGTCACCATGGGATTTGGCGCTACCTTTCCCGCCATAGTATCTTACAGAGGAACCAATACAATGTCGTCGACAACCATCACCACTCAAACCGGACAATCAGAATCAGACAATTCAGACGAAGAAGCAATAGATGAAGATCCTTCATTTTAGCAGCTTCATTCACCGTCACCACCGACTGCGATACTACCTCAATTTCAATATCGTACTCCTTGCTTGCTGCCTCAATTGACGCCAGCGCCATCGCCACTGCTACGACATATAACTATCAAACCGTTTCTTGATTCACCCAAAGCAGCATCATGAAGAAAGAATCAGCCGCAGAAGACTCCGATGGAGACGACGACGATGATCTGTTGATGGCTGCATCGGCATGGGCGTCATCAACGCAGAACGAAGACGAAGGTAACGACAACGACTCAGCGACCACTCCAAAGAAAAGCAAGAAGTCATCCAAGAAGGATAAAAAAGGAAAGGAAACAACCTCGACTCAGACGCCGACCAAATCCAACAGCTCTGCCAATGATCAATATACGAAGAAGCCCTTGCACAATACTGCACCTGTACGTGCACAACAAAAATACTCTTTGCACCTGACAAAAGTTCCATTCGAGGCAACACAAGGCGATATACGATTTGCATTCGGCGAGAAGGGATGCAACGTAACATCTGTTCGACTCGTATACGATAATGACCAAAAGACTGGCGAGAGGCACTTCCGCGGAGTAGCCTTTGTGGATGTGGGAGATGAAATGTCCTTCATAAAGGGATTGGAGTTTGATAAGAAACGCTTTCTCGGTAAAAAGTGCAAGGTGAATGTACGGCCTACACGGACAAAGGGTGAATTGTCAGACATTGTGAAGAGGACTGAAGTGAAGGTTGCTGCTTTGATTGCTAGATCAAAGGAGAAAGCAGACGAGGCGAAGAAACTAGAGGATGGAAGCGAAGATCGGAAGGATTCAAATGATAAAGGCAATGGCAGGGATGATAAGAAAAGGAATAAGGATAAGTGGGACAAGAAGGACAAGAACAGAAGGAGCGTAGAAGGCTCCACTGAGAGGAAGGATGCACCAGCCGCGAAATCAAAGAGTGATGACACAAAGGCAAAGGGTGCATCAAGAACACCAAAGAAAGATAAAAAAGATGGACCAGCTGCAAAACCAAAAAGTGATGATAATAAGGCAAATGGTGCATCAGGAGCAGAGGAGACAAAGAAACGAGAGCGTGGGGAGGGAGACAAAGATCTGAATGCAAATGATAAAGGCGATGGCAGTAATACCAAGAAAAGGAAGAAGAGTAAGAAGGATAAGAAGGAAAAGAGCACAGAGGGCTCAACTGATAACAAGGATGCACCAGCCTCAGCACCAAAAAAATATGACACAACATGCCACAAGGATAAGAAGGATGCACCAGCTGCAAAACCAAAAAGTGATGACAAAAAGGCAAAGGATGCATCAGGAGCAGAGGGGACCAAGAAACGAGAGCTTGGGGAGGGAGACAAAGACCCAAATGCAAATGATAAAGGCGATGACAGCAGTAATAAGAAAAGGAAGAAGAGTAAGAAGGATAAGAAACAAAAGAGCACAGAAGGCTCAACTGATAACAAGGATGCACCAGCCTCAGCACCAAAAAAATATGACACAACACGTCACAAGGATAGAAAGAGAAAGGATGCACCAGCCGCCAAACCAAAAGGTAATGACACAAAGGATGTACCCGGGGGACCAAAGAATGACAAAAAGGAGACAAAGCCCAAAGACGAGCAGAGTCCCAAGTCAAAGAAGAAAGACCCTGATAACAATGATAATACAGGCTCAAAACCAAAGGCGAAGATTGCATCGGGAACACCAAAAAAGGATAAAGATACACCACCTGCCAAACCAAAAGGTGGCAACACAAAGGGTACATCGGGGGCACCAAAAGATGATAAAGAGCAGGCAACGCCCAAAGACAAGCAGAGTCCCAAGTCAAAGAAGACAGGTCCAATCACTTTGACAAAGAAACAACGTGCTAAGAAGGCTGCTGTCATTCGTTCGATGAAATTGAGGGGCAGGAGGTAGATGGTAGAGATATAATACTAGGTAGACTAATGTCAATGTCAGTACCAAATGGCAACTCACAATATGACATACTGGCAGGTATTTCTCCCTGCTGTTCAATGGTTCAAATCTGAATCCATCGCCTTATCGTGGGGGAGATTTACCAAAAATGACAGCAAATGATAATCTAAATAGGACTAAACTTAGATTAGCGTTTGACTGCCCAAGCCAAGTACTGTTTTCTCCTGTTTTCATCAAAATGTGTGCCCCATCTTGCATTGCATACACATCACATCGATAAATATCACAGAGGAAAGGGAGCCAAATGATCTTGCTGCATAAACTGGCCTTGGAAGAGATCAAAGCACCGTGACATCCATCATTAAAACACCAAATCACAATCCCTTGCTGTACCGTAGGAAAGAAATTGCAAATCATGATCTAGAGATAAGTATCTAAAAAGATGTAGCTAAACTTAGCTTGACATCAGGGTGCACAATGACACCACTGTTTTATTAAATGTGTTGCCCCCATCTTGTATTGCATACACATACATTGATAGTCACAGAAGAAAGGGAACTGAATAGTATTGTTGAATAAACCTGGCTCAGAGAAGATCACAGCATAGTCACACTCCAGTTGAAATTCAAGCTCAAATCCATACCTAATGCAGACTTAGCACACCTTTCACATATGCGCGGATTCCAGGGATCTAGAGTATCTGATAGATCTACTGACGAGGGAGGTGAGGACACATGCTGCTTCCCAATCACTTGCCCAATGAGTGCAGCTTCTCCATTTTTCTGGCATTAGAGATAGTGATGTGTTCATCCATCACCTTGCTTTCGCTTCACTCTTATGCAATGATTGACTGCCTCACTGATGCATTCCCAGAATCAACCACGCCACTCATCTGAGCTGTATGGCAACATAAACTTTTTGTTTGTTCATTTTGGCCTATATTTTTACAACTGTAGTTGTAGGTTTCCTCTCCACAGCTTTCTACTCAAGAAGTTTGTTCATTAGCAGGTGGCATGTACCTTGAATGACAAAAATCAAGAAGTGTTCATAAAAGAAATTGGCTTCATATTGACCAACTGTCAGTGTCAGTCATAAACGGAGTTCAGCGGTAGCTCCTATCCTAATCAAGATCATATTGCATCCTAGCAAGCCCCCATAATATGTCAAGGCGTATAGAGCATCCAAGCCATAGAATCAATTGATGCCCAATACAGCTTTCACATCCTCCTCAGTCTTGATTCCATTCTTAATAGGGTAAAACGGTCCATCATCACCCTTCTTCCGTATCTCAACATTCGGCCCTAATCCACACTCAGCACATTCTGATACACAGCTAATGGTTTCTACAGTAACTCCCAATGCAGGAGCTAATTCTTCAAATATCGGTAGAGCCTTTTTGCCACCCGTTCTTTTGCACGTAGGTCCGATACATACTACTACGGTGCTTCCGCTTTCGAGTGGTTCTGCTTGTAATTGTGTTGGAGTTGATATTATTTGTTGGGATGTAATTGATGATGGTGGGGCTACGAAGGCGCTAGCTCTTGCCACACTGGAAGCGAGGATAGCAGATACTATTGTAGAGATCATCATGGTTGCTCAAGGGTTGGAGAAGTTGCTATCGAAATTAAAGTCACCAAATCAAGGAGAAGAGCACGAGCCAGCACGAGCATCGATTCATGCGCTTATCTTTTGCTCAGAAAAAAAACGCAATAGAAAAGCTGCATGCAAACAACAGCAACAATAATTTTCCACAGTGCAACAGATGACACAACGAAGATGCAAGCCAATGCATGATATGGTAATGACGATGGCTGTTTTCGTCGACGGACGGCACTCGCTCGCCGCTCGGCGGCGAACATCGGCGCATCAGCGGCAGATGTTTGCGGCGTCACGCATTTTTTCGTGGCGCCGAAACGTCACAAACTGCCAGAGCATGCAAAAGAGGAGGTGCACAATCACTTGAAAGTACGTACTTTTGAGATCCTAAATATCCAGCGTAGGAATCAATTGACGTACGTGTCGATCGTCAGCGGCAGGGCGGGCCTCAACAAATCTCAAACCAAGCCAGCGCAAGGATCCAGCCAGGAAGCAAGAGCGAACACCCAGCTATCGTACGATAGCACATGCGATGCATGAAGACCAGCGAAAAGATCTTTCACCTACGATAGAGTAAGTATCTTGATTGAGTTGATGAATCAAACTGCTCACAATCTTTTTCGATAGTCAAAACCAAACACCAAATTTCAACCATGAAGTTCTCTGCTGCCTTTGCCCTCGCCAGTGCCACCACGGCCTCTGCCTACTCCTTCTCTGGAACCAGCCTCAAGGCCACCTCCAATGGAAGCTCCATGTCCATGACCACCGGTATGGGAATCAACGGATTCGGACGTATCGGACGT
>JALLAS010000713.1:0-11722 GCA_036939415.1 Detonula confervacea
TTTTTCATTTTGGCAACGACTTACAATGAGTCCACCAGCACCGCACGAAAACCATCTGGTAGGGACGGGCGCGCGGATTGCACTAACTGGGGCAAATTTGAGTTACATACTCACAATAAAAGCACGCGCACGAAGTGCCCATAAAAAATGAGTGATTCCTGTACCGACGGCGTATGGGCAACGTCCTCTTCAATATCGCCACTCGCAACCGTGGCCATCACAGCCGCCCTCTCGGCTGCAGCTGGCTCGGCGGTCACACTGTTGATCACGAGACGGCGGCGGCAGCGACGCTGCAGCAGTCGTGGCGATGACAGCATCAGTGGGCAAGAGGTCACCCAGGATAGTCATTGTCCGCCTCAGCCACAGCAGCTACAGCATCCAACAGAACATCCACAATCTCCGTCTCCAGCAGATACCAATGTTGATAGCTGTGATAATCAATCAATCCCCTTGCTAGAATTCTCGCGTTCACCACCGGGACATGCTGATAGTAACGGTGATAGCGGCGATGATCAAGTAAGCTCACTTGGAGAAGTTTCACGAGGCATATCCCAAAGACATTACAATCCAAAACGCTCTTCTACAACAAGCGAGACGGGAGACATGGGCGATGGTCCAGCTTCTAATCATACATGTACATGTACATGTACATGTAAATCATGCATGACATGTGAGAAAAATAAGAAACCAGGGGCTGAATTCCATCCAGCATCACTGCTACCCATGCGGAGGAAGGGAAGGAGAGGTTCTCTCCCGAACATGCATTTGCCACGATGCAGCAGTACCGATAGCATAAAGAGCCTTAGAGATAGTATGACCTCCGTGGGGAGCGATGACGGCCTATCCGAGTTTCTGCTAAGTCGACGACTGAGCCAAAGATCGAGCACGATGAGCACGATCAATTCCTCTCTCATCTTGGAGGAGGAAAGTTACATTAGCGAAACGGAATTGAAGTTCAAGGGCGTGGAGGACTTTGATGAGACTCTTACTAATGTGGCGAACGATTTGCCAGATAGTTTGAATTTGCTTAGGAGGACGCGTGCTATATCAGCTTTGTCGAATAGATTGATGGCGGCTCCTGACGAGGCTACTTGTATAGAAGAGGTTACTAGATTACTGGTGCTAATGTTTGGCGTGGAGCGAGTATCATTTGCCATGCTGACCGGATCGGCTCACTTTCTATTGAAACGAGTTAATGTGAAGAGAAAAGGAGCCATTGCATCGTCTTCCTTTGATTTGGAATATTTAGATTCGGATTATAGACGGCCATTGGCGGGTACAGCAGCAGGAGAATGTGCTCGAACTTTGAAAGAATCATACACATCTAGTACCAAAGACAGCAAGTTTGCCACGCACAAAGTGTTTTATCAGAATGGGGTTAATACCGTCCTGATTTCTCCCATTTTGGTGAATGGCAACAAATGTGCAGGCTGCATCATGATAACAAGGAAAGAAGAAGATGGATATAAAAAGGGGGATCGGGTGCTCATTTCAGACATTGGTATGCTTCTTGGAGCCAATATTTACGCCAAACGTCTCCTAAGGGCAGCGGAGGAATCCAAAAAGCGAGCACGAGAAATGCTGCACTCCTTCATACCACCCAAAGTCTTGGAAAAAATTGAATGCTACTGGGATGCTAATTCCGAAGAGTACAAATCCCGAAAGTCCAACAGCTTATCATCTCCTGACAATTCCATCATCGCAGGCAGCGTTGGCTCCAGTAGCCAAACAAGCAGCGGCCATCAGGACAACCAACGAACTCGCTCCAACTCCTGGTACGTCGCCCAAACCGAATGGACCGATGACGAAACCAAAAACGAGAAAATGCTCAATAAAAAGGCGGGAGTCAAAGAGAAAATACAGATGATTCGGAATATGAACCGGTTGGATGATAGCGACAAACTTGATGTTGGGGTTATAGTTTCCACGCAGGAGATGGACTTTGCGCCTACGAGCAGAGCTTTGTATGCAGAAAGTGTGAAGAATGGTGAGTAGTGGCATATTATGTTTACATGCATTTGTAAACATTTGATTGAAAGAGATGCCGTTTGTAGAATTCAATACCCGTCTCATTCCTGCAACTATCGCTTGTTTTGATTTGTTCAGTGTGTATAGTGTTCACAGATATTGTGGGGTTCTCACGAATATCAATGGACATTTCACCGTCGGAAATAATGGACATGCTGCAGAACCTGTTTAATAGATTTGATGAACTGTGCGATTTACACGAAGTGCTGAAATTAGAGTGAGTGTGCAATTTTATAGTGCTGTACTCTGCCTAAGGCTTCAACCAACAAACATTCCTTCGTTGATGCATCTGCTCAATTGCAACCAGGACTATTGGTGATGCGTACATTTGCGCTACCAACCTGATGGAAGACGATGACGACGGGGTCCAGGATGCAGCTGTCAGAGCTCTGGCAATGGCAAAGGATATGGTGATAGAGGCTATCAACGTTAGAATACCAAAATCACAGTCGGGTACTGAGAGCCCATTTGAGACCTTGGAAATAAGAGTCGGCATTCACGTGGGAGACATTATGTGTGGCGTGCTTGGACAGAGGTTGCCGAAGTTTACCACATGTGGTTCAGGTACGGTAATGTCTGTCAACTTCTTCATCTTGCAATACCTCTTTTACCTTGCACTTACCCATGCGCTTTACTCTTATTTGTACTATTGAACCAACACGTAGCTGTCAACATGGCTGCGCGAATGGAACAGACAAGTCAACCAAGTCGAATACGAGTGTCCAAAGATTTTCACGATTTGGTAGGTGACGCTGAATCCGGATGGATGGAGAAGGAGATAATACCAATCAAGAACATGGGCGAAGTGGAATCTTATTTGCTTGATCCGATATTGCATCTGGATCAGGGCCGCATTTGAATACTTCAATTAGAAATATTCATATGATGCGAAGGTTAGATTGTAGTAACGTACATCATGGTACTCTCTCATGGCAATAACTTTGCGCTGCAATGATTATGATCTTTAAGCAAACCACTAACGAGCAGTAATATCATACATCATTCGGTATAAAATAATGTACAGCAGTAGAGTGTAAAGACAATAATATGACCATTCGAGCTGCTGTCTGCTGTGACTGAAGCCAATCATTCAAAAAGCCGATAGCTATTGGTACAATTGAAGACAATAAGCAAAAAACCTTGGTGATTCAGCGAAGAGATTACAGATGGTCGAAGAAGGCCAAATACAATTCAATCTTTTTGACAACAAAACAATATTGATAAACTCTATGTTGCTGTGATTCTAGATATCTTCCAATATTCATGATGATTTCCCCCAAAATCAATGTGCCAACCAAATAATACCAAATGCATGCTGCAAGCAAGCAAAGGCAGCGTGCCGAATTGGACATACCACACTACCATCCAGCATGATCGCCAAGAAATTTCCACAAGTCCGATAAAAAGAAGACGAAGCCGCAGAAATTTCAAGCATTTCTGGTCTTGAAAGGTGAGCGGGCCAGCCCGACAAATAAGCTGGCCATCAAACCTCTTTTAACCTTGGCGGGAGCGACGCGCCAAAATACCAGCTGGATAGTACTAAGCGCGCGGAGTTGCCAAATTGCATCTTTCGGGCAACGTAGGCGTAACCTACCAATACTTGACAATTCGCCCGCCAAATACATCTTACAGGACCAAGTTAGACGAAACTAGGGAAATGCAGTGTCATTTTTTTCGTGTCGTGTTGTTCGCCTGCATTCCCGTGCCGCGGGGTAGAGACTCGACTCCGTCGACAGCTGCGTGTCACGCATCACGCGAAGGCCAGGCCGATCGCTAAAAATGACTAGCCTTCGGACGATTAGCGCCCAAATGCATGAGAAAAATATATTTCAAGTTGTCGCGCTGGCTCTCTAACTGAAGTCATGGAACGCTATTAGGCTTTGCCATATGACGTACCGCCCTGTTTGTTTCAAATGCTTTGACATTGTACTTCTTACCATATCGTATCAATTTTCTCCACCCAGCATTGTTTGTTAGGCGCATCTAGGTGGACAGCGCGCCCAAATTTTGTTAGTGGTTTGCACTAACAAAAGTCTGTTAGCACAAGATTTGACCTGTTTTGACCATGATATCTTTCCGACCGCCTTCGCCTACTACCTACTACGGCGGCAATGTCAGAATCCTACCCACCCAAACTCATTCCCACACTTCAACGCCACGCAGACAACAGCCACAACAACGACGACCACCCGCACCCATAACCGCCCTTATTCACCCCTATCACCACCGTTACCATGAGCTCCGACGAAGAAGACATCGATAGTATCGAGGAGGAAGAGGAGGAAGTGATCGTGAAGCCCAAGAGGCGCCGTAAGAAGAAGAAGAACAAGGATCCCAACCGTCCCAAGCGCAACATGAGTGCGTTCTTCTTGTATTCCAACGCGAATAGAAGCAGAATAAAGGAGGAGAACCCTGAAGCCAAGTTTGGTGATATTGTAAGTTGCCGCGCATGTTGTGTCTTTGCCTGCTTGGTTGTGGCTATCGTGTGTTGGGTGTGATGGCTCTAGCTTCGTTTGTGGCGCGGTCTTGCTACTGAGTTTGTCTGGCTTCTGGCTAGCTTTTGGCTGCCACTAGCTTTGCCCACGGTGGCTCGCCACCACGGCCAAAGCTAGTAGACGCGACTCGATCCGGCGGGTCGCCATGACTTCCCCTTGGGATCAAGGGCACAACCGCAGCTCTGCCGGGGCTGGTCCTTTGCCTTTCGCGGCCCCAGCCGTCCACCCTGCCTATTGCGGCCATCACGCCACGGTCCCATGGCCTTGCCATTGCCGCCGCGCCATGAGTTCTTCGCAAGTCCCCTATCCGATTTCACATCAACACTTGCTCACCCGACCCTTCTCTCTCACCCCACTCCTCAACCCCCACACAGGCCAAGCTCCTCTCCCGCGAATTCAAGGCAGTCACCCCCTCCGATAGGGGCCGCTGGGATCAGCTCGCCGCCGAAGACAAGGAGCGCTACCAAGCGCAAATGGAGAACTACGAGCCTCCCACCGAATCCGAAGATTCCGATTCCGACAGCGACGCACCCCGCGGCAAGAAGAAGAAGACCAAGAAAAAGAAGAAGAAGGACCCCAATGCGCCCAAGCGCAACCAGTCGAGTTTCTTCTTGTACTCCAATGCCACGAGGAATGATGTCAAGGTTGCCAACCCAGAGGCCAAGTTTGGAGAGATTGCCCAGATCATCTCGAGGCATTTCAAGGCCCTTCCCGAGGAGGAGAGAGCCTACTGGAACGAGAAGGCCGCACAGGACAAGGTCCGCTATCAGGGGGCGATGGAGGCTTACAAGCTCACCCTTGAGTAGAGAGATTTCAAGCATTTAATGGTTTGAGAAGGGGTTTCTCTCACTCCAGGCAGGGTTCACAAGAAGGGTTCAGTTTTATTATATGGTATGTATCGCATCAGGACTCCTCTTTCCCCATACAACATATTTTGTCATAACTGGTAGGGCATAATAGCATAGAAAGAACAAGTCTTTGAATTATACTTACAACTCGTTTCAACCTATATGTATTGGACAAATCATCTTATTATCTCTCCACCATCCATGGGTGCAGCATGTGCTTTGGTAGACATTATCTCTACACGAGATAATGCCTGTGCTTACATAGGATTCCAATTAATACAACTGAAACCTTGAAATAGTTGTGTGTTGTTGCAATGAGACGTTTGCTTTCATGGCAGTACACATAAATCTGAACACAATGTCCTCTATTAGAGTAACACGCCGTGGCTCAAAGTATAGGCCCCTGGCACTATTTGCGTTCTGAATAAACTTGATATTTTTGTTGTATTGTGATCATACCGAGACACATACAACAACATTCCTTGACGTTTTCTGCCCAGCAATTATATGCAGGTAAGAGGTACATGATGTCTGGACAATACGGGTAGATTGGGAATATGATGATGTGTGCACTTCATGCAGAGGTTCATAATTCAAATGAATCAGTTTAGAATACCACATTTGATGGTACATAAACACTGGGCAAGATTTCGAGCAGTAATCATGTATTTGTATGATAGGTCAGGATCTACTACCTGCATCCTGCATTGCATCGGTGGTTTGATTTGAAATCAGAGATTTATTTGACATTGTTGTTGAACAGAGAGCAAAGAAGTAGTCTCCTGTTTAGTGGCATCACCAAGGCTTTTGGTATGTGCAATCACCAACGGATCTATTAGCAGTCATTGGTCTGGGAATCATAGGTTAATTATTGTAAAACAATTACTCTAGTTTTGAAGAGTAGAACCCAACAGCCACCTTGTCAGCCAAGCTGCCGGCAATTCCGCTTTCTAATGAACTTCGGGGGGGGGCGTGATTAAAATGTTCTTTCCTCGTCGTCAAATGATGAGGTCAAATAATTATTAAATTTCGAGGCCCAGGTAGCTGTAACGGTATCCTTGTATTAGATCCCCCGTAGGATACTCTCTTGAGACCTATCCCTGGAACTTCTTTGGCAAAAAATGATTATGACATGCTGTAGAATTAGAATGGTAAGGAATGGTCATCAAGGGTAATCAAGTTCTATGCTTGCTTGTGTGATACCAACAGGGTCCCTTGATGTCCCAAGTTGTACCAATGAGAGTTGGTACAGCGCATAATACCCTCTCGATCAATTCACATCAATCGTTAAATATTTTAGTGATTATTTTACATTTTAGAACAGCATTCCAGAGATTTTTTATCTTCTTCGATTCTACACTCATATGATGTCATAACATTATTAAAATATATTATTAGGCTTGTGAACCATAGTGCTAGAGTGGCTGTTCGCGCAGCCCTTTAACGAAGTCGAGTAGCTCGCCTGCCTTTTCGGACAGAACAAGATCACAACACTCCGTTAATTGGCGACCGTTGGATACAATGACTGCTGTGAAACTTTTGGGGGTCGGTTTGTTCTTTGAGAAAATAGGATTGACCGGAAACGGCCTGCCAGAAAGTGTGTGCAGGCCGCGCCAAAGAGCATCGCAGTCCACTGCCAGCATTGCCTTAACTGTAGCAACGGCAGCATCACCTATGGGACTCCTATATGCCAGCAATGGAAAGAGCATTGCTCCAGCGGAAGGGATCAAGCCAGCCAAGCCATGGCGGCAGCTTGACTCAAAAGTACACTGGAAGAAGTGGAGGATGGGCAACAATAACGAATGCTTTTGTTCGGATGTAGACGAGTGACCTTCATGACCCATGGCCAGCCTATTGGGAAGAATATCTTGCATCAGCTTGGCAATAATGGGATAAACTTCATTTTCATATCTATCCACGAAGAAGCCATCGGAGCTCAGGCAAAGCTCAGAAATAATCAGGATCAGCTTTGTTATCAACACTTCAAGACCAGCTTTTGAGGGACCTTGCTCCTGATCAGTGGCCATCACGTGCCGGATGGATAGATCAGATCGAGATATTCGATTCACTGAAGCAAGATCAGATGAAGCTGATCGAAGTCGAGCTATGACTGAGGGCCAAAACTCAGCTATTGCTGGCAACATGGGGTTGGTTGCAGGCTCTCCACGGAGTTTCTTACGAAATGAACCAATCTTTCCAAGCGATCTAAATCCGGACAGAATGGTGTCGCAGCAGATCACTTGGATTCGGAGATCAGCACAACAGAGTAGGTAGCAGCATTTTGAGAGGATATCGTTGATTGCAACAATTTCTTGCAACATGTCTGTCTCCACCTCGTCCTCCGGAGAGACTTGATTCGATGTTGGTGCCTCATCAGTAGGATCGTTGTCCTTTTCATTGTCTAGCTCACCAAACATGCCATCATTGGAGTCACTATCATTTGCATGCCCCGCTGATCCAAGATTCAATTCAAAGTCAAGCCTCTGAAACCAATCATCCTTTTCCATCTGTGGCATTTCCCCTGCCGCATGGTCATTATTGCTTGTATATACCTCAATTGATGCGGCCATGAATGTGTTCATCGATTGAAATACACTGACTGTGTCAAATGTAGTCATATTGGTCATGTAAGACTGTCTATCAAAGAGATTCAGTAAACACTTCAACATGTGCCCTACCATTGCAACATGTGCCATAGGCGTATCACTATTCTCCACGTTAGAAGTTGGCCCCCCATTGTGTAGGATTGACCGGAGAATCACATCCACGACACCAAACAGTGAACGCTCGATGGGAATTTGCTCTCTTCCATGCTTTTGTAGTCTCAAACATATGACATCAACCAGATAATCGCAATTTGATGCCAGTAAAGAAGAAATATCCTTATAGCCGATGGCCAGTGAGATTTCCCAAAGCGATGCAAATGCAGCTCTCTGAACAGAGGAGTGATTGCCGATGGGAGACGCCCTTTCAAGAAGAGGAAAGAGGATGGTTGGCAGGTGCAGCCTCATGTTGTCACTTCTTAGAGCACGTGTAAATTGACAGATGAAGCCCATCAACCTTGAAATTAGGACAGCATTGCTATTCATGATCGTGATAGATGGAGTTGTGCCGAGTCCTTCGTTTCTATCATGTCCAAGTTGGCGGACTTTTTCGGTTTTCTTTGGTAAGGTCCGTGCATCGCTGCCACTCCCCACTGCATGCTCGCCCAATACAGTTGGCAGCGTCCACAAAGGATTACTGACAATGACAGGTAAAACAGACGATGCCAATGAAGACAGTATGTGCAGGGTAGACTTCGGTAGTTTTGAAGACTTCCTGCCGTGGTCTGATCCAGACAGTCCCTTCAACAACTCTCCAGAAAACGTGCATAGCCCAGACCAGTGAAGCCTTTGATTGAATCCTTCATTGATCAAAATGTGGTAGTTGCATGATCGAGAGCAAGACTCAAACGTATCAGCAAAGCAGGAATCAATGACGAACGCACATCTCTTTGTTCCTAGTGCTCTGGCAAGCAAATGAACAGTATTCTTAGCAGCATCGATTGTCTCCTCCCTGAGATAAAGGAATCGACATGCATCATTCTCTTGGTATTTTGTTAGTTTGTTTGTACCAGAGGATGAATCAATTTCAATTGTAGGGCTGCAAGTAACGGAATCAACATCAGGGGCGAAGAGAACTGAAACAAGAAAAAAGGCAATCTGTTTGGTGAGATGGCGAAAAAGTTGGCATGATTTCAAAAAGAGATTGTCGTGTAAATATTCCAACACAATGATTAAGCGACTTACCCGAAAAAGACTTCTTGACCAAGTCCACAGCTTCCGTGCAAGAAAGGGCGGATCCGATGTCGCTCTTCCTCTTCTCCGCCAAACACTCTTGCAAATCAAAATCATTGTCCATGCCCCTGAACGACAGCACGAGATAGCCGTCAACGAGACGTAGATAATTTCGGACCTCCGATTCCCGTCCGCACTTGGCAAACGCAGGCAGCGCCTCCACCAATTCGAGGATAGCGGGAACGACGGTTTGACCGAGCCGTCGCTTCCAGCCGGCGGGTCCCAGCGAGGACTTGTACGATTGTAAGATTGCGCGCGACCGCGCGGATACTTTGTCATTATCGTCGCCCAGCATCATCAAACAATATTCCAAGGACTTCCTTCCGAGAGCCCTCGCATTCCGCTCCGTCCAAATGGATCTAGTATCCACTAGAAGTGCTCTGCAAAGGTACAGCCCGCTTTTTCGAACATCGCCGGAGCGGTTGGCCGGCAAAAGGCTGAGCAATACCGACAGAGGACCGTGCATGCGCGCATTCACTTCCGATTTGAATTCATTCATTTGCTTTTCCGAATTCGACAATGGCTCCGAGGCAGCGGCTGGCTCTCCGGCAAATTTAGCTCGATCTCCAGAGAGCTGCACCGCGGACAGGAGGGACGCCACGATCGACGATTGCGTATCGTCCCTTCCTTTCGGGTCCGCGATCTCGGTCACTGCCGGCTCCGAACCCAGCGATCGTTTCAACAACAGCGCGAGCGCCTCGACGCACGACGAAGCCGCCTTGTACGAAGACGCCGCCGACGAATACCGAAGCTTCGCCAGCGCCCCCCGGTACAACCCCGCGAAACATCCCGGCAGGATGGATCTCCACAAATCCCGCGACGGAATGCCCGTCATCAACGCTCGCAGCGTGTCCAATGCCTCCAGCTGCAAGGTTGAATTTTCTCTCGGGCAAATGTATCTACCGCCAATCGTCGTCGTCGTCGCCGTCGAGGAGTCGTCGTTGTTCCGCAAGCTCTCCCGCGGCGGCAGCAGCGACAAACAGCCCTGCACGAGGCGGGCGACCAATGCTCCCCCCATGGCAGAACCGACCTCGTGCGCCAGGGCGGATACTAGCGAACCATTGTCGCTTTCCCAATCCTGGCATTGCTGCTGCTGCTGCTGCTGCCGCAAAACGCGCTTTTCGCCATCCGCAAGCGCATTGCTTCCATCATCACCGATCGAAGCGCCGTCTTTATTATTCGCATCGACAAAAAAGGATCGCATGCACGTTAATATTGCCATTGCACAATCTTCTCCGCGATCCAAAGCTCGTTCTTCGCCGGGACTGCCAATGCTCGTCATAATTCCCCCCTCGGGACTCTTTTTCTCATCGTCAGCGGTTGCATTCGCGCCGCCGGGATTTCCTCCCTCGACATTATTATTGGAGTCGGCACGACGGGCAGCGGCGGCGGCGTCGTCGTCGTTTCCTTTGCCATCATCATCATTATTTGCGATGTCCAGCGATGCCAATGCCACGGCGCACGATACGAGGGACGGCACCACGAACGACTCGACGATTCCGGAAGCTGCCGTCGTCGTTGTCGTTTCTTTGGCGGTAAATATAAAATGTTCTTCTTCGCTGCGCGTGATTCGCTGCCGAAATCTCCATAAACTAGCTAAAGCCAATGCCGCCTCTTCCGTGCATGCATAGTTGGCGCTTCGTACCACGAAACCATTATTTCGTCCACGGATATCATCGCAGGGTTGTTGTTGTTGTTGCTGCTGCTGGCGGTGGTGCCGTAGTTCCCGCAAGATCCCCCAAAGAGGCACGGCCGCGCCCTTCGTTCGAATTTGAAGCGCAAATTTTGCTTCGCTCGCGGTCTTTGGGTCATCCATCATGCAATCATTCGCCGCCGCCGCCGCCGCCGCACTGCCCGTCTCGTTATCATCGGCATCTTTTTTTTCGGTCCCATCCACGGCATCCGCCGCATTCTCCAATGCCCTTCGTAGCAGTATCACGAGTTGCTTCACCTGCTTGAGACGTTCCAGTTCCAACAATCCTTCCTGCCGTTGCCGATGCCGACGTTGACGTTGACGCTGACGCCCTGTCGTGGCTTGCAGAATACCGTTCGGGCCGTCGATTGCATTACGATCGTTATTTTTGGATAACGAACGCAACTCTCCCAGCGCGAGCAGACGCCCGACGATGGGATCGATCGACGCATCCAGCAATGCCGACGCGAGAGATTGCTGCCTCGAGGTCCAACGACGACAACAGGATGTTTTATTATCATTATTATCATTATTATTGGACGACGGCATTGTATGTTGTTGGGCGTGATTTCGAGCGGGAGGGATGAGGCATTATTATTTTTGGCTGAGCATTATTTTTCTACAATGCAACAACCATAATATTATGTGTATTAATCGTTAGTTGGTTACGCTGCGCTGCTGCGCTGGCGCGAGAGGCTATGATGTGATGAGCGGAAAAGAGGACGAAGGAGCGATCGAGGCGCGCGATGGAGGAAGGTATCGTAGAATATCAAAGCATCACGCTGTCAATAAGGCGGGGGCAACTTAAATATTATTTCAATA
>JALLAS010000714.1:0-11724 GCA_036939415.1 Detonula confervacea
CGTTCTCACTTTGGTCCGCAAATCAGATGAAAAAATATTGCTCTTTTACTTTTGCATTATCCATCCTTGTTAATGCATTTTTGAACAAAGCTCATACTTCCTGACCATATTACAATTCGAAAGTATCCATAAGTCCGAAAACTCACCAAGATATGAGCATTTCAAAAAAACATTCTCCATCCTCAGAATTTCTGGCTGAAAACATTTGGGCACTAGCTTGCTACTAGTAAAAGCTGAAATTAATATTTACTAGCTTGTTACTAGTAAAACCAATGCTCCTAGTAGACTACTACTAAATGGAAGTTTTTTTTGTGCCTAGCATGCTTCCTTTGCACACTTTACTATCAACCAATGTGCTACTAGTGTGAATGTAATTGGAATCAACAATAACAATAACAAATAATAATATCTAACGTTTTATGTACTCCCAAAACAAATGACTTATTCAGACTTCTTGCCCACCACCGCCCGGTGGTGTGAACACTTAAGTTCCGACACAAACGTACCCGCCAACATTGATGCATTCCAGCAAGATCCCGTAAGAGGTCCTATGTAAGATACATAAGTATATACAAACTAACTTTTGCGAAAGGGAGCTCGCACCAACGACTGAACGACGGTAGAATGACGGTAGAACGGCGTTGAGAACGGCGTTGAGAACGGCGTTGAGAACGGCGTTGAGAACGGCATCTGAATGGCGGTAGAACGCCGTTCAACGTGCGAGCTCCCGACATAAAAGGCGTTCATTTCGCCGAAAGAACTTTCAAAACTTGCTGCCACACCACCAATCGAAACCAAGCAAGAAGCAACAAAATCTCAACTTGCCGCCATGAGACATTGTTAGCTTTAGATTTCATCCTCCAAGCTTTATGATAGTCAAATCATCCAAGAGCGCAAGAGCGGATTCTCAGATCTTGGTTTCATTTTTTGTGCCTTCGTCGGGCGGACGGCATTACAAAAGCCCACAGAAGATTTGCACAGAGCAAGCATAATAGCTCGTGGCTAAAAAATGTGACTATTCGCATTATTTGTTGCAATAATTAGACATCATGGTTGTACAGCTTGGGTTGATAGGTCTGGAAAATCTAAGATCTACCATATACAATTCTATCTTGAGTTATCGTGGCAAAACATCGGGATGAGAAGAAGAATTTGGCATTAAAAAAGAGAGCAAGCCACACAGGCAGTATGATCGAAGCCAGTGATTATACATTATGGCACATGTTAAAAGGGAGTGACAGATCTGGGAGTTGCATTGAAGCAAGCTGAAATCTAAGCTCTCAATAGTTTATCCATCAAGGCCTGGCACTTTTTGCACATTGCCTTGTATCGTACCATGAAGCCAAGAGAAGTGGATAAACGACAACTTTGTGTCGTATGCACGAATTTTCACAATGGAGTCTTATAATCACAATAGAGCCAATAGCCATCACTTTGCTTTCATTCAGAAAACACGATGCATTTGTTTCTGTGCACAATAATTCGATCCTCCAAATGTGCTTTCACTGCACTCACGAGAACATTCTTCTCCAACGTTCGTCCCTTGCGTATCAAATCTTTCACATCATCTCTATGAGAAACACGTCTAATATCTTGCTCAATGATTGGACCTTGATCCAAATCCATGGTAACATAGTGAGCGGTGGCGCCAATGAGTTTTACTCCTCGTTCATGCACCCGATGATAAGGCATAGCTCCCATGAAGGCAGGTAGAAAAGAATGATGGATATTGATCATTCGATCGTGATACGCGTTGCAAAATGCAGGATTGAGAACCTGCATGTATCGAGCCAATACCAGTAGATCAATATTTTGTTCGTGTAGTAATTCCATCTGCTTTTTTTCTTGGTCTGTCTTATTCTCTTTTGTAATGGGAAAAACTTGATAAGGTACGTCAAATGTCTCCGCAACGGGGCGCAAGTTTTCATGGTTGGAGATGATGAAGGAAATATCACAATTCAATTCCCTGGCGCGATGTCGTAGGAGAAGCTCCCAGAGGCAATGATCGTATTTGCTTACAAATATTGCCATTTTTGGCCTTCTATCTCCCCAAGACTAGCGTATTGGATTGATCATAATAGAATTCGATACATCATTTCACGTATGAAATATGAGATAAAATACAGCACAAATATATTACATTAGGTTCACATTTTATGCAACAAATGGATCAATAAAAATGCTACTTCACACATCAGGCAACTTACCAAATGACTGTCCATACCAAATTTGTCACAAACAGATTTGATTTCCTCCTCCACTGTACTTCTCGCCACGTTAATATTGGAATAATCAAATAATATCCTCTGAAAGAACATTCGTCCATGATGCTGTAGCTTAACACTGTGATCTTTTACAACTATTGTACCGTATCATGATCATCCTCCTCGGATGATTCGGAGGTGCAATCTACGATGCCACAACCATGTCCGAATAATAATTGGGAAAATGACGCGACTATGCCGCTGGCATCTGGCCCGCTGACTAACAAACGCGCCTCATTCTTAGGTTTGACATTTTTTCTATTGCCAGTGATGGAAGTGGTACTGGGTGGAACGAGTTTGGACACGTCCTTGACTCCCGAGAGCGATCCAGTAACGACCTGCTCCCAACTGCTATTACCAGAAGAATTGTGTGAGAAGGACGCAACCGCAACTCTGGATAGGACTTGCAACTGCAATGAAGGGTAAAATAACGATCGACTGCTCTGCCTTCCAAAGCCAAAGGCTAATGGTATCATCGCCGTCCTACCAATCCGCGGTGAAGTTACCCACCACGCCCACCACCTAATGATGCCTACCAAATGCCGTCTGCTACCTCAACTTCGCCATGATCAACATTACATCACCATCAAGATCAAGCAAGCCAACGCAAGCAACTAACTACTGTAACGTGCGCAAGATGGCAACACACATCAATGTTCCAAAAACGGCAGTTTCGTTCGGATCCTGATTGCTTCAATCACGTGACAGCACGAGTACGTCATCGGACAGACGCATCTGATCCCGTATGAATCTACGCAGGAATCCAATCCTTCTCGGAACCATTGATGTGGTGTCAATCAGATTCCAGATCTGATTCTCAACTCCGCGATCGTTGGATATGAAAATGCCGCGCGCCTGCGCACTGCCCCCTAAGGGGTACCAGTAATATATAATGTTAACCTAATACTATTATTAAACTAATATATTGGGGGCGTAAAAATTTGGTTATCCTATAACTTTAATATAATGAAAAAATATACTTATTACCCAGGTTTACACTCCTTACCTCTACATTAATTTATACCAATGTTTAACCCTTCACCGCAGTAGCGAGGAACGACTCGCGATCAGCGATCACAGCACAGAAAAAAATTGGGCCAGCGGCCAGCAGTTGTTGACGTTGACATGCGTCTGTGTCTACGTAGGAATAGTACACCTGACCGTATTCGCATGCAAGGCCGGTTAGAATTGATAGAATTTGCTTGGCCGCGCCCAAATAATAAGGTAAGTAGGTACTCCTACACAAGCAAAGATCGCTTGCTTTGCAGTCGATTCACTTTGATTCAGTCTTCAGAACACTTTCAGAGAAACTCAATCAACATCAACAACCAACGATGGTGACCACCAATAACTTTGCCGCGCCAATATCCTCCAACCTCCTCCTCTCCTACTACGCCTTATCCATATCCATTGACGATCCATCCACCAAGGCCATTGCCTAAAGCCGGCCAAATTTACCCAATATAATTCAATCAGCCGGGGGGGAAGCCAGGTCACCAACGCTCCCTACCGCGCCGCGCCGTCTTTTTCAACGAGGTCATTTTCAACTTAAAAAAATGAACGCCCAAGGCTCCACCGTCACGGCCAAACGGTCTCCACCTCCGCAGCCTGTGATTGGCTCCTTGACCTCCAATGCCAATTCCAAAACGCCGGGGACGACGTCATTGGCGGAATCTCTCGCTACGTCCCTGGCGGATTACGTATGCGGCAATAACCAACGGAAGAATATTAATGCCGCACCCCCACCACTACCACAATCAACGCTGCCAAAATCACCGCCAAAGCCACCCAAATCAGCCGGCGCCAATAAGCATCACACCTTAAGATTAGTCAGCGCCGAACAACCCAATGACAGGCCAACCACCAAGGCAAAATGCGTCAGGGTGTCACAACAGCCGCCGGTGTCGCGTCAAATTCCAATGTCGGCCCCGCGGACCGTCGCCTCCACCATGTCCTCCGCGGTCGCCGATCTAGCCTCGGGAATGTCCATCTTCTCGCCGGCCAATCCATCGCGCACCGCCAGCAACACCGGGGGAGGAGGGGGAAACAGCAATATCAATAATCATCACAGCGCGCCCATAATTTCCGGCACCGCCGCCGCGGTCCTCGCCCTCCAAAGCACATCCTACGACCTCGTCAACGCCGCCACCGCCGCTGCCACTACTTCGGAACATTCAGCGCCCGCCATTGTATCCAATCCATCCTCCGTCGAAAGCCGCGGCGATGCCAGAGGGGGAGCCGTCCCCAATCCCCTAGCATTGCCCGGAGCCGCCGTCGCTTCTCCGCGAGGGGAAACTTTCACGTCCACCTCGACGACGGCAACGGGAGCGCACGATTCTCCCCGCTCCGCTACCAGCGCCACGGGGACGGTGACTTCGCCGAAGTTCCCCACGAGGTATGCGGATGGGGCTCCCATTATTGCGGGGACGGCGGCCGCGCAGATGGAGGCGATCGCCACGGCGACCGCGGCCAGAATTACGAGCTTGACGGTGGATGGGGGAATGATTAGCGAGGAGGCGATTAATGCCGTGGCGAGCTTGGGTCCGCTGGGGGAATCGCCGTACGATCAATTCGGATTGGGGGAGGAATCGGCATCGTCGTCGGCTCATACTAATATGGATGCGGCGAGCCATGGGTTTGACGTGGCTTGCGCCTCGGCCATGGGATGGGGAAATGGATCTGCCTTGCAGAGTTCGTTGCCCAAGATGAGGGGGGCGTTTATTTCGCGGAACAACACTCCCAACAAGGGCAATGGCAATGGTGGTAGTGCCAAAGCGCTTTCTTGGGTGGATCATGGAAGTGCTGGTGGGTACAACAATAATGCGGGGGTTCATGCTTCCAACTATCCCACGAGTCATGCCATGAGCGATGAAGGTTCTCCGCCTGCGTATCATCATCAAGTGTCAATGGTATCAGCTCCTGCCTCTGCGCAACACCTAGCTGGCCAATCTGCCGCGTCAATGATGGCAAGCGGAACCATGGAGCAATCCGCCGAGGGGGGAATGGATATACTGGCCGAAATCATATGTCATGCACCTCCCATGTCGGTTCCCACCAACGTATTGCAAGGTTCTTCCTCTTCTGCCAACAATATTAATGCTTCATATCCTCAACACCATTCCGCCAATGCTACTCAATTGTATCAAGATACATATCACCACCAAGGCTCACAGCAATCAGCTCAGCACCATCAAGAACAAGTCTCAAACAATCAAGAATCTCTAATGCTATCGCCAAACACCATGGCCAAACGAGTATCGGCCATCCCATCCTACCAAGAAATCTATCAGGAAATGGGCTTGTCACCACGCACGCAGCATGGCGAGCAGCAGCAAAAGTCATTAGGACACAGCGGCGCTCAGCATCACTACAGCGTTTCCTCCTATTCTATCGAAGAAGTGGAAGTGGATCCATCCAAATCCAGCGGTGACGCGAGCAACATGAGTAGCAACGGCAACACGCCTCTTACAATGTCGCATCATTACAATCACCGACCGCCCACGACGCGCTTCGGACATGCGAGTCGCGAGGATGTCGAGGAGGGGAAGGAATTGTATACGAGGAAGGATTTGATGCATTTGGCTGGACATTTCGGCGAGAATAAGGATGTTCATGGGAATATGAAGGAGGGGTGTGATAGCATTTGCGTTGGGAATTTGGTACGTAGATTGTGCACCTTTTTGCATTTACTGTGCATATCATGTGTATATCATTTACTTATCAGTTGCATATCAGTTGCATATCAGTTGCACATCAGTTGCACATCAGTTGCATATCAGTTGCATATCAGTTGCATATCAGTTGCATAGCAGTTGCATAGCAGTTGCATAGCAGTTGCATAGCAGTTGCATAGCATTTGCATGACATTTGNACTCCACTGATCGATCTAATGGAGGTGGCGCATTATGTCAATCCTACCACAAAAAACGACCGATACGAGTATTTCGCTCTTCCCTTTGTGGCAGATATTCTCCCCCTTTTCTGGACATGGAGGACGACGAAGAGGGAGATAGCGATGTAGGTTACAGATACGATGGTTTATACATGGTCTGCGCTGTATGGGATGTTAATGGAAGAGAAACTGAGTCCTTCCCCGTACTGGGCAAGGATGGTTGGCAGACGTATTTCTTCACAAGAGTCCCCAAAAAGCCACTTGATAAGGATAAGATGGAACCGGGAATGCAATATAACGCCATGGGTCTTCAAGAATTGTGGAGCACGATACAGAAAACGAAGGGTGTCAGAAAACCGAAGAAATTTGAGATTCCCCAACCTGCGGTGAAGTTGCATGCGATGAAGAGGGTGGCTATTATGGGTGCGTTCAAGGATAGAAAATGTGCTGGTTGGAAGCGTCCGGATCCTCCTGTGGCTCCTCCTCCGGCTCCGAAACCGCAGCCACCACCAAGAATTAAATCTCCCAAAACAGTTCCAATTGAAAAACCGCAGCCTAAGCCGAAGGAGCCGATATTTGACAGTGATTCTTCCTCTTCTTCATCATCCGAGGAAGATGAACCAGAAATTGTCCCTCAACTGAAGATTGTTGTTCACCATGCAAAGAAAGAAAAAGTCAAAGTTGATGATTCTGATTCAGATCTTTTGCATCCAAAACATGATGTCCCACTCTCTGCTCAAACCCCGGCCAAAGTACACACACCTCGCCCCAGAATGAACTCTGTGACGCTTTCAACCGTGAAGCGCTTGCCCGCTGCTGCTCATGAAGATTCATCAAGTGACAGTGAGACAGAATCTTCCACTACAGTTTCTTCCACTGTAGTGTCCCAAAAGCAAAAGCTCATTCAACAGAACAAACGAGCGAGGAAACCATCTCCCAAGAGGGCCCAACTGTTGAATAATATCGATTTCATCCCAAAACGGGCCACAGCAGCAAAAGCGGAAGCCGCCAATCGCAACATGTTGGGTTCGCATCGGACTTATAACAAGAGAAAATCCACAGAAACAGCTGCTGCTCCAGCGCCGGCAAAGCCAAAGTCAAAGCCACCGCCACCAGCACGTGTCAGTGGGAGAAAGAAGGCGAAGGTGCAGCAGTACGACGAATCCTCTGCCTCTTCAGAAGAGGAAGAGGAAGAAGAACCTGATGTTGTCGACCAGTCTGTCATAACTGTCGGCTCGCGCGTCCTAGTCACCTACAAGGGATCCCTCTTCAAGTCCACCATCCGGAAACGTCGCTTCAAAAATGAAAGCCACGATTTTCTTATTCACTATGACGGTAACAAGAGGACAAATGTGCATTGGGTTTCATTGGATCGCATTAAGGAAATTCTAGAGATTAATGTAAAGGCGACACCAAGCAAGAACACTTTGCCAGTGGTTGGGAAGAAGCAGACTGCCGCTGCCTCTGCTGCAAGAAGGAAGGGAGGCAATGGTACAAAAAGAAAAGCAGAATCTCAGATGCCAAGACAGGAGATTCTGCAGAAAAGCCATCAAAATGAGCATGAAGACGCACCAACGAAGCAGGGGGCAAGTTCAAGAAGTGATGATGAAAAGAAAATGTTGTCGAAGGAGGCCCTTCCTTCCAATACCAATGGGGTGACTGAAAGTCATGTGAAGAAGACTCATTTGAGTGATAATGACAAGGAAGTAAATCCCATGACAGACGCCTGGAAAATTAGTGTTCTTAAGGCCGACAGCAATCAGGAGCTGGGCAACAAGAAAGTGGCAACACAACATGATGATCAGGTTGATGGAAAGGAGTCCAATGCTGATCAGAGCAAGTTGCAAGTAACAAAAGAAGCGACTGAACCCTGCCCTGTTGAGAAAGAGGAGAAAACGAGTCTTACAGGCGAAAGTGAGAAATCTTCAGTTAGTGAGAACCATGATATGGAGAATGATAACGAAATATCTGTGCTTACAACCAGGGCAGAAGTTGTACATGAGGAGGTTGAGGAGGACGATTCGCCATCTGATTGGGTCACAGACATCTTAACAGGCGATATCCAAGAATCGCCATCAGCTACGACTGATTCAAAATCTGTTAGTTTGGAAATTCACACTGCCAAAAA
Source organism: Detonula confervacea (assembly GCA_036939415.1). Lineage (NCBI taxonomy): Eukaryota > Bacillariophyta > Thalassiosirophyceae > Thalassiosirales > Thalassiosiraceae > Detonula > Detonula confervacea. Next base: position 8,285 of record JALLAS010000714.1, read on the forward strand.
GGCCCTAGATGATCAAAAGCTTGAAATAGTGGACACGGAAGGTGCTGGGTCTGTCTCTGGTGTAAATGATGACGTACACAAGAAGCCCTCATCAAAAGGCAATTTCAAAACTACTACTGCTACGTCTGCTGCTGCAAGGAAGCCACGCACGACGGTTGTGAGTGATGTTTGTGCTGCGACGGAATTGGCGCCCGCTGAAAAGGAAGAAACCTCCTCATCCAACCCGAAAGATCCCTTGGCTGTCCTTGCAGGAGAAGCAGGCAGCGATTCTGGTGATTTGGGGAGCGAGAAGGATTCAGATGAAAACTCCACAAGCAGTTCTGGTAAAGTCAAACAAGAACAGTCAGTGAGCGAACCAACGAGCAGACTCAAGTTCCCACTGGGAGGCCAGGTCTATGTGGAGTATCGCCAGATTTTCTACTCGTCTACGATTATCAAGACAAGGCGGAAGCGATCTGCCATTGAGTATTTAGTCCATTATGAAGGTTACAAGAAGTCATCAAACAGATGGGTGAAAGTGAACTCTTTGCATGATGTGAATGCAGCTACTACCCAGCGTTTTGAAGAGCAAAGATTGATTCCGCCTGAGATTCTCTATGAATCTCAACCCCCTCATTTCTCAATGACCACGAGAAGAAATAAATCAACGTCAGAAATTATTGTGCCTCCATCTTTGGAGAATGCTATTCACTCTGTCACTGAGGCACCAAAGAAGAGTGAAGCGCCAAATAAGGAGGCACCAAAGAAAGAGTCATCAAAGAAGGCTCCTCCTCGAAGAATGAGGTCAGAAGCATCTGACTCCGCATTGGACGCTCTTGAATCCGGGGTTGTTTTCTTGCCAGGGTCCATGGTGTTTGGGGAATGGAGCGGTGCACTTTACCTTGCGAAAATGCTCAAGAAGCGGTACACTGGTGATCGAATGGAGTACCTTATTTCTTATGACGGGTACAAGCACCACGATGCCTGGGTGTCAATCCATAAGATTTACGAGGTGAACCCCAAAACCAAGCGTGTGTTCAAAAGGTTATCAGAATTTTTCAATGGTGATGCTACTGATGAGAAGCTAAAGCGCCGTGCGCCCCCAGGCCCTCGGCGGAGAGAGACTAGGAAGAAGGCACAAGATTATGACGACATTGTGTCCCATAGCTCTGCTGCGCAAACACCCAGTCTTCGCAATAATGTGGACATTGCACAACCTCCACCCCGTGCTTCATCACGAGCGCAACCAAGCCAGCCAGGCCAGGGTCCTGTGAGCACTCTTGACATGGAAGGCATTGAGTCTGGAGTGGAATTTCTCCCTGGATCCACCATCTTTGCTGAATACAAGGGTGGACTTTGCCTTGCCAAAATGCTCAAGAAGCGCGGAAAGGGTGACTACATGGAATACTTCATACAATATACTGGATTGAAGAAGTCAGAGGAGGTGTGGATGCCCATAACTCTGATTTATGAGATCAATCCCCAGACAAAGAGAATGTTCCGGAAGCTGTCGAAGAAATGAAAATATGGACATGCATCTGCCGCCATATCATTCATAGCTTCCCTTTTTGATTTTGCTATCCATTGCTAATATATTAATGCAATATATTTTCTTTGTTGGCTACGCTGCTGAATGATTGCTTCTTTTTAGATAGCCCTTACTTATGTGTTGAGTTTGCTTCGCTCAATCTTTTTCAGGTTCTGGAGGAAATTGAAGTAGCACCAATGTGGACTATCAAACTTCATGTCGAACCAATAATTTACTCCAACAGTTTCACATGTCTGAGTCACACGATGGTACCACAGAGATGGGATGTACAGCATCTCCCCTTCGGAAACGAGGACCTTTATCGGATGTGCTTTTGAAAGTAAGGGAAACCGAGATTCTTTGACTCCGTTTTCCTTGCACTTTTTGATATCTGGCTCGATCCATTTTGTGGTGGTTTCATTATCTCCAATGCTTTCATCAGCAACTACAACCCAACATGCATTTTCAGATTCATCAGCTGATTCTCCTTCAGGCTGTTTTTGGGATATCGGACAAAAGGTCCCACTCGAAAATTCACCCTCATGCAAAAATACAACATCCGCCGGTGGGCACAACACAAACTCTTTCTGACCCGAACATACATAAAAGAGATTTTCATAATGATCCTTGTGCATGGACGATACAGAATTTTCATTGCCAATCCATAAATTGATGGCATCAGGAGGTCCAGTTCCAAAGGCTTGTTCTGCAAAGGGGAATGTTTCTGGAAAGATTCTTGTTGAAAATAACTTCGCCACTTCAGTTCGGAGGCAATCATTCTTTGTTGCACCAGGGGAATACAATATGTTATTTTTTGTACAAACGGAAGAAAGGGTACCAATTGATTCAAAGCCAAATAATCACCTGTCTTGAGTAGTAAACTACTGGTGGTTGCGTTTCCTCATCAAATCGTGTATCAGAGTGATCTTTACCCACATCATTTGGATGGTGGTGGAGACGAAGTACTTCGAGCCCGTCTAGATCAGTTTTTGCTGAGTTCTTAGTAGTCTTTTTGTGGTAGGTTCTTTGCTCATGATCACATACTCGGTGTCTACTTCTCAACAAATCACGGAACTTTCCAATGCCCATCTGCTTTTCATGGGGTTTGACAAACATCCGCCGTTGTTTTCTATCTAATTTTTCGTCATTGGCTTCCAGTACGCTTCTAATGCAATCCCCGTGTCCATCAGGCGTAACATCAACAGTGAGTTTTGCGTCTTCTCCAACATGACATACGATTTCATCCAGATTCAATGTCAAGGGGCCTGCTGTGCCATTGGCATGCGATGGGATTGCATTTTTGATGATGCACGGAACATTTGGATGCGCAAAGTCTGTCGTTGAAATCAATTGGCGAGATTCTAAATCAGAGAGAGCAGACAAAAGAAACCGAGCCGCATCCATGGCATAATATTTAATGGCATGGATCACACATCGATGCATATCACATACCTCGAAGGAAAGCCAAAGAATCCGGCGGTGAGTCCAAGACGGCGACATGGCGGCACCATAATCCACCCACATCATCAGAAAGTGCTTCCAAGGATTCTTCGTCTGCATAAAGTGCTGTCATGTTGCTTGTATGATGTACTACGATGTATTGTGTATGATTTATGATACCACCGTTACCAGTTGCCACACCCAACAACCAACCTCAACTAACAACCTTGCAGTTGCAAATACCCAACAACCTTGATGTTGCAAATAACGAACCAACAAAAATCAACCAGGAGGTGTAATTTTACCTCTGACCAGAACAACCCCAACCCCAACCTCAAGCAAACCTCAAATCTCAAACCTCGACCAACCACAACAAAAATAATGACAAGACACCATTCAGCACACTCAGGAACAAAGCAAGCTACTGGCGTGAAATAAATGGAGTCACTCATATCAGTGACTCCATTTAATTTTAAATTCAATTTTAACTCTA